>JBAMJV010001271.1:55000-194365 GCA_037951105.1 Echinarachnius parma | reverse complement strand
GAAGGTTCGTTATTCCGAGGGTTCGTTATTCCGAAAAGGCTCGCTATTCCCTAAAATGAATCAGGTTCGTTAATCCGAAGGTTCGTTTAGTCCGAAAATAAAAATCGGGTTCGTTATTCCGAAGGTTCGTTATTCCGAAGGTCCGTTATTCCGAGGGTTCGTTATTCCGAAGGTTCGCTATTGTTATGTAGGATCGGATATGATGGTATTGGCAGTAGAGATGGTACGATATACTTAAATGAAGCAGCAAAGAGTCATATCATTCCGGAGTAATATAGTATCATTATTTAAACTCCCTAACTTAGGAGTTAAAACAAGTCTCACATACATTGTAGTATACAGTATAGATTTACCAACACCAAATCAAGAGCGCTCTAAAAAGAGGGTCTTGATCGGAATGGTGATCAAAACTCACTCTCTCTTAATCCAGGGGGCCACACATTAATATATAGTAGCTTGACCAGGGTAGTTTCAATACAAGGGATGTTGTTCAGAGAAGGAGGAGGGGTGATTTATTACGCGACACCCTGCCATGTGGCTCCTGGGGCGGAACATCAAAGGTGTTTGTCAGGGAAAGGGATTATCAACATTATTGGGGAGCAGACGGAAGTCAGGTCTGGGGGTATCATATTGACCATAAACATTGGGGGGTATACTAGCTTAGGATTACATACATTTCCGAGGGTCAATGGTCCTGAAGATATAAGAGGGGCATGTTAGGGTAATTTTACTTTTTTACTAAGAAGGGGGGGGGGGGAGGGGGGGGTATTTGGACTACTAATACATTACATCCCTTTGTTTAGGAAAAAGAGGCCCCTCTCCATTCTTTTCAAAAAAATTGGGAGAACTAGACTGCACTGGTTTAGTAAACAACATTAAACAAATATTTAAACAAATTATGAATTGAACGATTGAATGAATGAAGGGTGCTAGGTGAAAACGTAATTCCATTGTTCATTTCCTCTTTCGTAAATCACTCTTTCTCTCTCTCTCAATAAATTATCAAAGTGAGATTATCATATCAAAAAAAAACTTTAATCATCGATATACTCCATTGTGCTAATATAATGCTGAATATTGATACGTACTATGTACTAAATCTAAAAATATTGCAGACTATGCACAAAAAACAACTAGTGTAGACTTATACACTAATAATTATGAACATTTCATGCAGACTTATGCACTGTTCAGGTTAACAAATTATAACATCATAGTAACGTGCAGACTTTGCACTACTAACACGAAAAGAAATATAAATGTCATCAACCACATAATGAAGTTTAAGAAGTGGCAACACATACAACTAAAAAGAACATACTAATCGACAATTCATACTTTTCATCATTCCGTGTTCCTTTAACAAGGACAAACAAGTAATCCTAATACTTGTTATGTTATAAAAGAATTCCGATACAATCGTAACTATAACCAAGTTACGTGTAAATGCTAATAATCCAAAGCAATCCATATCACGCAATAGCCAAGTATAAAGCAAAAAACAAATTAACAGGAGCGCTCAGGCTAGAGGGGGGCGTGTTGGAAGCAGTCGATGTTCAAAGGCTCCCGATCGGTGTACTTCAAATGATGTATCAACAATAGAAGTAACTAACCATCAAACTATCTGTTTCGTATGTTGCATTATGGCAGTCATTTAAATCAATGACATAATGAACAAGTGCATTCAAACTTATCAAATAATCGTAAACGCAGGATAATTCAACCTGTCTAAGTCATCAAAGTGATGTAATACGATACCATGTCGTCCATTAACAAATATTGTATTAGGCTTATCAAACAAAAAAACAAATCTTAGCACAACATAATTCAAGTTTGTGCACTAACTTTCTATTCAAAAACGGTACGGCATGTAATAAACTTCTAATCAATCCATACGAGAAACAGATACGAATGATTGTATTAAAAAACAAATAACCATAATAGCTTTAACATCCTTAAATGAGGGTTTACCTAATTTCCATAAGTATATCAATTATATAACATGTATAATCGTCTTTTAGCCTTTGTATGCGACTTGGCTAGGGTCACATTAATTGTGAGTATACTGTACATAAATGTAACTTTGCAAGGGTTACAAAAATTGTAAATACAGTATATAAATGAAAGCAACGGGAGCGCTAAATGAGGGTAATACCTAATTTCCATAATACCTGTATATCAATTGTATATCAATTGTATGCAACTTCTTAGGGTTACATGAATTGTGAATACAGTCAATAAATGCAATTTGGCTAGGATTACATAAATTGTGAATACAGAATATATTTACATGCTCATCAAGAAATGAGTCGATGAAGCAAGCGCATGGAAATGCAGTACGATCAAACACATTTCCCATTAAATTCAATCACACAAAAATAGGGCTAAAAGGGATCAAAATCGAACAAATACTTTCAAATCTGCTAGTCAAAAGTAACGTAACGATTATCAAGTCTCACAAACACGAATGTAACACCTGTAATGCTCATAATGAATGCAGGTTCCCCTTATTCTAACAACAAACAGCACAAAACATGTATAATAATTAATATGCACATAGCTTGTTCAGTACCAAAATCACAACTGAGACATTCTTCATTTAATTTATGAAGTTTACTGATCTATGTCAGTTTTTAAATTTGTCAAACTGCGTCTGTTTACTGCATCTATAACCGATCGCGCATATAAATATTAAATGTTTAAACTGTCCATTACATTTTTTAAAAATCAAAACTGTAAATTCCAAAATATAATCTATGTTCTTTAAAAAAAAAAAAACTTAGCATAAAATTTAACCCTTATGCACATGTGGCTTGTTCAGTATACCAATACTCCAGAGACACTCTTCATTTAAGAAGTGAACTGACTTTTCTGTCAGTTTTAATATCGTCATACTGCGACTGATAACTGTATCTATAACCATGGGCGCATATTGAGATATTAAATTCACTAAACTTTCCACTCAATTAAAACAAACTTGAGCTACAAACTATTAATATGAACATGAAAGAAAAAAAAACAGAACCAAAATAAACACAATCACTTAAATGTACTGTCCATCTTTTAACTGCTGAAATATTGCAGGTTTACAAAAGCCTCAAACAGTGAGTATAAGCCAATTATTAGTCATAGACTAGCTTGTGACATTACCATTAAATCACAAATTATATTGCTCACCTTTCCACTGTAGATTATCAGTATTACGAAAGCCCTGGGCAATTGATCTAGTCTTAGACAAGCTTATGGGGTGGTGATATGTGTTCTATCAAAATTCCAATTCCTTTATCATATGTCCATTCTCCTTTTTAATCCAAACTATAAATGTTTAATAACCCAAAATAATCCTAATTACACGTATATCAAAATTATTAAGTAAACAACATATAAAATATTAATAATATTACCGTAAGCCATTTTGTGCACTCTTTCACTCTCACTCTCATAATTGGAACAAAGAAAATGTTTCACTTACCAATTGATGTACGTGAAGTGGAACCTATCTATATTTTCAATAAAACAATAAGAGTCAATGTCAATAAGTTCATGTCCTTGTCTGCAAACGGCTACGCTGCGGTGCTGTCCGCGTCCCTGAAGTCAAAACAATGACTCCCTGTCGTTGGCGGTGTCATCGTCGATATCGTCCTGGTCAGTGTCCCAGAAGTATGCGGTGTCATATCAGCGTCGATGGTCGATGTCGTCGAAGTCGTCTCCTCCAGTTCCAGTTGCTGCGCTGTCATCATCGATTTCATGGTCGTCGTCATTGTCTCCTTCATCGTCATCATCGTCGTCGTCATCGTCGTCGTCTTCTCCAGCCTCAGATGTGATGCAGGCTGTGATCGGCATGGTTGGTGCAATCGATGTTGACGTGTCAATTGCCCAGTCCGATGAATGTGAAATACATCATGCTGCTTTATTCAAATCTTCGCCACTTCACTTGCACTTTAAACTGTTCATGAAAATTAAAGTTGATACTGGTTCTGGTTGTCGGTCAGAAGCATTTCTCGATCTAGCCGTGAAAGTAAATTGCGATTATATAAACAGTGCTGCACACAAATCCCAGTAGAGAGAAAACGTACTGCGAACTTCTCAACCTGTCAAAGTCCAAACTGTAGTCGTTGCCATAAATGAAGTCCAAAATTAATGTCATTGATGATCATCCGTAAAGAAAAGTCCTATATTTACAGCAAATAAAGGTCTTTACAAAACCGGGTTCTCCGCCATGTTATGTAGGGATCGGATATGATGGTATTGGCAGTAGGAGAGGTACATATACTTAAATGAAGCAGCAAAGAGTCATATCATTCCGGAGTAATATGTATCATTTATTAAACTCCTAACTTAGGAGTAAAACAAGTCTCACATACATGTAGTATACAGTATAGATTTACAACACCAAATCATGGACGCGATCTAAAAAGAGGGTCTTGATCGGATGGTGATCAAAACTCCACTCCTCCTCTTAATCCAGGGGCACACATTAATATAGCTTGACCAGGGTAGTTTCAATACAAGGGATGTTGTTCAGAGAAGGGGAGGGGTGATTTATTACCGGACACCTGCCATGTGCTCCTGGGGCGGAACATCAAAGGTGTTTGTCCAGGGAAAGGGATTATCAACATTATTGGGGAGCAGACGGAAGTCTGGTCTGGGGGATCATATTGACCATAAAACATTGGGGGGTATACTAGCTAGGATTACATTACATTTCCGAGGGTCAATGGTCTGAAGATATAAGAGGGGCATGTTAGGGTAATATTACTTTTACTAAGAAGGGGGGGGGGGGGGGGGAGGGGTATTTGGACTACTAATACATTACACTATTCCTAAAATGAAATCGGGTTCGTTAATCCGAAAATGAATTTAGGTTTGTTATAATGCTATAATTTCATATAAAGAGATAAAATAAACTTAAATGTTTGATTGGTCTGGCCAAGGGAGGGAACGAGGAAAGGGTATGCTTATAACGCAGGCTGTAAATTAAATAAACAAAACACAAATTATAGTATTATAACAAGCCCGATTTAATTTTCGGATTAACGAACCCTATTTTATTTTCGGACTTATGAACCTTCGGAATAACGAACCTTCGGAATAACGAACCCGATTTCGTTTTAGGAATAGCGAACCTTCGGAATAACGAACCCTCGGAATAACGAACCTTCGGAATAACGAACCTGCGGAATAACGAACCTTCGGAATAACGAACCTTCGGAATAACTGAACCTTCGGAATAACGAACCTTCGGAATAACTGAACCTTCGGAATAACTGCCCAGGTAGCAAGCCAACGTTGGACCAACGTCGGAAACTTGCAAACTCGTTGGAACTCGTTGGACGTTGGACAATCTCGTTGGATCAACGTTGGACCAACATCGGTAACTCGCAGTGAAAAAGAAGTTGGACAATCTCGTTGGACCAACGTTGGACCAACATCGGTAACTCGCAGTGAAATGTACGTTGGACAATCTCGTTGGACCAACGTTGGATCAACATCGTTAACTCGCAGTGAAATAGACGTTGGACAATTTCGTTGGACTAACGTTGGATCAACATCGGTAACTCGCAGTGAAAAAGACGTTGGACAATCTCGTTGGACCAACGTTGGACCAACATCGGTAACTCGCAGTGAAAAAGACGTTGGACAATCTTGTTGGACCAACATTGGACCAACATCGGTAACTCGCAGTGAAATGGACGTTGGACAATCTTGTTGGACCAACGTTGGATCAACATCGGTAACTCGCAGTGAAAAAGACGTTGGACAATCTCGTTGGACCAACGTTGGACCAACATCGGTAACTCGCAGTGAAAAAGACGTTGGACAATCTTGTTGGACCAACATTGGACCAACATCGGTAACTCGCAGTGAAATGGACGTTGGACAATCTTGTTGGACCAACATCGGTAACTCGCAGTGAAAAAGACGTCGGACAATCTCGTTGGACCAACGTTGGACCAACATCGGTAACTCGCAGTGAAATGGACGTTGGACAATCTTGTTGGACCAACGTTGGACCAACATCGGTAACTCGCAGTGAAAAAGACGTCGGACAATCTCGTTGGACCAACGTTGGACCAACATCGGTAACTCGCAGTGAAATGGACGTTGGACAATCTCGTTGGACCAACGTTGCACCAACATCAGTAACTTGCAGTGAAATAGTCGTTGGACAATCTCGTTGGACCAACGTTGGATCAACATCGGTAACTCGCAGTGAAAAAGACGTTGGACAATCTCGTTGGACCAACGTTGGACCAACATCAGTAACTCGCAGTGAAAAAGACGTTGGACAATCTCGTTAGCCCAACGTTGGACCAACATCGGTAATTCGCAGTGAAATGGACGTTGTACAATCTTGTTGGACCAACGTTGGACCAACATCGGTAACTCGCAGTGAAGAAGACGTTGGACAATCTCGTTGGACCAACGTTGGACCAACATCGGTAACTCGCAGTGAAATGGACGTTGGACAATCTCGTTGGACCAACGGTGGACCAACATCGGTAACTCCGCAGTGAAATTGACGTTGGACAATCTCGTTGGAGCAACGCTGGACCAACATCGGTAACTCGCAGTGAAAAAGACGTTGGACAATCTTGTTGGACCAACGTTGGATCAACATCGGTACCTCGCAGTGAAAAAGACGTTGGACAATCTCGTTGGACCAACGTTGGATCAACATCGGTAATTCGCAGTGAAAAAGACGTTGGACAATCTCGTTAGACCAACAGTAATGAGTGGACTCAAGTAGAATTACAATCATAAATAGAAGTGCGCCATCCCCGGTGAATTACCATATAGGATCGATATGTATATTATCGGGTGTCAAGAGACCATGTATGAGTTGGGCCATCGATCTACAAGCAGTTAATAAAGTAAGCTTTCAACTATACTCGTGTGCCTACTTGTATTATATTACAACATGGTGTCTGAAGTGAAAGTGACTGTATGTCTGATTCGATTCGCCATGACCTGTGTTGTAGAAATGCTAATTTGAATCCATTTTGGGAGGCGAGCTTCACGGTTGATGTGTGACCGGATATACCATCCAGAAAACGCTTTATTGAGAACTGTACTGTTCGTTATCAACGGTGCATAGCTAGTAGGAAGAAAGAGCTCCAGAAGAGGCAGAAGCGATACTATGACCAGGGTGCCAAGTCGCTGCCGGTGTTGAAGTCTGGAGAACGTGTGTACTACCAAGTGGGAAAAGAATGGAAACCTGGCGTAGCGACAACTCAAGATTCAACGCCCCGCTCGTACCACATCCAGAGTGAGAAAGGTGGGCGGTATCGCCGGAACAGACATCATCTAAAGAAGCGTCGCGCACCTGAAGGTAACATCCATGTTCCAGTAAACGAGGAAACGGAGGTCCCAGAAGCGTGCTGGAGTGAGGTGAAGCCGCCCTCGCAAGAACGTGACAGGCGCTACCCACTTCGACGTCTACTCTCAGACCCCCGGATAGATTAGATTTGTGATAGAGATGAATACCATTTAGGGCAGAATAATCCCTTGGTATCATCTAGGCGTTGGGTAGTCCACCCTGGCACTAGCACGTTAAACCATTTTGCATAAGGTAAATGTCGGTCTTACATAGGGGATGACAACCGTACGAAAGGGGCAGAATAATCCCCTGGTTCCATCTTCTGGGTGTCGGGTAGTCTACCCTGACACTCAAGTTTGTAATTTACCAGTATTTATTATTGTTATGCCAGAGTTACACATGGCATTTCGCCTACTTGTATTATATTACAACACCAACGATGGATCAACATCGGTAACTCAAAGTGAAATGGAGGTTGGACAATCTCGTTAGAGCAACGTTGGATCGACATCGGTAACCCACAGTGAAACGTTCGTTAATCCAACGAGAATCCAACATTTCACATCTGTTGTTCACTACATGTAGCTGTTATGTTAGAAAAGGTAATTTTTTTACTCGTAGCACAGGTGGTCAAAACCCCCTTGCATAATAAAAGGATTTAAAATTAACTGCTGAAAGCAGGATGTATGCCATCGTTGGATCAACGTTGGTTCAACGTTGGATGAACGTTGGTTATTATTCATGAATATTCATGAGTGGTTATCATTGACTGCAAAAAGCATTAATAATCATGTTATTTGATTGTTCAGAATGAATCCAATGTTATTATTTACTCATTATTTGAAATATATGTAAGTTATTTATCTACAAAAACATTCTAAAGGTTTGTTTCCATGATGTATTTGTGTAAATTCTTAAAACTTTATCCAAACATTCAACTTTATCGAAATACCAACCATCAAACAAATATTAACACAGAAGCTAGGTTATATAAAGCTGAGTGGATGATGTAGATGTAGTGAGTGTAGGAATAGGAATAGGACTATATGGATAGGAATAGGACTAGGAATAGGGTTAGGGTTAGTCTTAGGTAAAGGGAAAGCTAGGATAGGATGTTCTAGATATCACCAATAGGCGTGTCATATGAATATTAATTTAATTTTTTTAGTACGGTGAGACGTTGGTCCAATGTTGGACCAACGTTGGATCAACGTTGGACCAACGTTGGAGAAATGTTGGTGAATTACGCTGGACCAACGTTGGATGCTTGTTGGAGACATGTTGGATGCTTGTTGGAGACATGTTGGATGCTTGTTGGATTAGTGTTGGAGACATGTTGGATGCTTGTTGGAAATATGGTGGATGCTTGTTGGACACATGTTGCTTTGATGTTGGATCAACGTTTGCGTACGCCCAACCAACGCTGCTCCAACGTTGGCGAATACAAAATACCAACCTTGGATCAACGTTGGAAAAGCGTTGGTCCAACGTTGACAAATGACAACTTTCCAACGATGGACCAACGTTGATCCAACGTTGGTATTTTGTTTTCGCCAACGTTGGAGCAGCGTTGTTTGGGCGTACGCAAGCAACGTTGGTCCAACGTTGCCGGACAACGTTGGACCAACGTTGCCGAAAAAATTGGACAACGTTGGTCCAACGTTGGACCAACGTTGGCTTGCTACCTGGGTGAACCTTCGGAATAACTGAACCTTCGGAATAACGAACCTTCGGAATAACGGACTGTAACCGTTGTGTTTAACCTTTCATTGAAGTCAATTATACATTTTGTTTAATTGAACCGCTTTTTCTGTTAATTTCTACTCAGCATGTCTCACCCTGAATTCTGCATTTCTATCGAGTAAAGGGAGATAAAACAGGTCATGTCAATAATTAATAACTGAAAATATGGCAATAAACTTAAAAGAATGAGAATAGTTGTTTGCTCATAATTATTATCGCGCGCCTTCTAATCCAGACGTCTTGGTTGGAATTAACAAGGAAGGTTTCTCGTTGTTGAAAACTATTGGGCGGGATTTTTAAATCAATTGGGAGAGAAAGTACACGTTTTACTTGTTAAAGGGATAGTTGAGTTCTGGTAAAGAGAGTACAGTTTGGGTCAAACTGAATTTTAGTAACCAAAACCTGCACCATTACATTACAAACTAATAGTTATAACCCTACCATGCTTGAAAGGAATTCAAAATTACAAACGACTAAGTAAAAAGCCTGTTATCATTCAAACAGAGCCGTTCAAACTCAAGATGGCACTCTGTAAAAGGTCATTGGTTTAAACCATTTTAAATATAATATTATGCATGTGAAGGTTCGTAAAAATAGTGATTAGATGGAGAGATAATCAACAACTATTAACAAAACTTATTTTGAAAACTTTTGAAAAGAGGAATCATTTTTTTTAAAATCTAACGGTTGGTTCAAAATTATCTAATAATTGTGGGGCCCCACATTTATTAAAAATGGTTACGTTTACGGATATTTCAGCCGTTTCTGAACCGATTTTGATTAATAAAGTTTATTCTGTCATTAAAATATTATGCTCTTTCAAATTGTACACACAGTTTTTCATTATCTCACAAAAAAATTATTATTTAAAAAAAAACTATCCCTTTAGGCTTTAACATTTGTGAAACTACACATTTGCTAACGGCAGTTCAATAAAGGTCCTCAGAAGGTGAATTGCATTTGATTTCCATTAACCTGCCTACAAACACCACTTCATAGTTTTAAGTCATGGTTCAATTCGTTTAAACCATGGTTTGTAAATTCCAGTCCCCGACTTCGGGGTGTATTCTGGAACGATTTAAAGCTAACATTTTATTGTAGACGTCACGAAACTTTGTTTTAGCGAAATCGGTATTCTAAAGACTTGCTAAAGAATATTTTCTGTAAAGCCCGTGATCGACGCATCGTGGTCCGAATGATAAGGAGGCACACACGCAGTAAAGGACCTACCTGATGTATTTCCTTATTGAAAACAGATCTACCCTTATGTTTTTAATTGTTTTACTGTGTTAAGCTCATACAGTTCAACCAAAAATAGACGCGACGTAATTCGGAACTTGACTATTAATTGAGAAATGATTAATTTATCAAAATGCGTCTAGTGTAGCTTACAGGCTTTCAAGTGGGCCTAACTGAAAAAGTAGGAGAAAAATAGGACCAATTTTGTCTACAAAATAGGACAAAAGTAGGATATTAGAGGCCTGATGTAGGATAATAGTAGGATGTGCGAGGGCTTTTCGGAGTAGTTTTCATTGCTACTTACCATTACTCTTGATCATATATCTTGGTCTGTACGTCTCACCACCTTGATGCACCAATCCCATATTTGATTTTTGGGAATACACAGCAGCAGAGCTGAGGCATGTACCAAGTCTTCTGGCTGATTTCTTTGTACAAAGTTGACTGGTGATAGTGAAACTAGCATGGTGGACAGCCACACCTTCTGTGAGAACCTGCAACAATTACTCACTATAACACCTGAATAATAATATCCTCGCACATTTTTTATGGTTACACAAACAAGTATAGGAGAAAGTAGGAAATAGTAGGAAATTTGGGGAGAAAGTAGGATAAGTAGGAGGATGTGTAAAAAAAAGTAGGAAAAAGTAGGAAAAGTAGGAACACTTGAAAGCCTGAGGTTACTTATCGAATAGCGTCAATGTCAATGACATTGGCCCTTCCAAAACTAGGTTACGTTATGCGTCTTTGAATAGCGCATGGACATGGTCCGACAGATACATTCTATTTTTTAAAAGCCGATTCGCGAATTATTTATGAAGAAAAAACATGAACAAAGTTTAATAAAAGACCGGAATACAAAATATTTGGGGTGTCATTTTCATTTTCTTTTATATTCTCGCGCTGCGTCTCCAGCACGCTATCATAGAAATGGAGTTATTTTTAGGAGAATATATCAATGGATTAACTTATTATCGTGTGTTTTCTTTAAAAAGGTGGAGCTAAATCATGTATTGCCTTATATACCATGGGGTATCGCCTTGCTGCTTATGATTTTAAACCAACTCGATCATGTAAATCTATAATTAACATGATAAGGGCTGATCCTTAACACAATTCTGCGAGCTCTTGTTTGAGCTTCTGCAGTAAATCAGTGTATTTAGCACAAGCTTCTCCATAATGAATTATTGGGAGAATAATCGCATTATACAAAATGTTCAAGTTAAAACTATAGAAAGAAGAACTATAAATTTACTTATTCTAGTATAAATATGTTTAATGTGTAGATTCCACTTTGAATTTGAATCAAGTATCATTCCAAGGTACTTTGTAGACTACATATTGAATTTCCTTATCATCTTCTTTTAGGTTTAGTTGATTACATTTTAGTCAACATCTTATTGGAACCAAATAACATACTGACCGTTTATCTAAGTTAAGGCACAGTTTAAATGCATAACCAATATTCAATATATCGGAATTAATTTTTTCTTCTATAGTATTTGTGTCATTGTGAGAATAATAAATCACCGTATCGTCAGCATAATACGGTAGTGTATTAGGTTACTTATCGAATAGCGCCAATGTCAAAGCCATTGGCCCTTCCAAAACTAGGTTAGGTGTGATTGAATAGCGCATTAGGCATGGTCCTACAGATACATTCTTTATTTTCCAAGCCAATTCGCGAATTATTTATGAAGAAACAAACGTTAAAAAAAACACTAATAAAAGACCGGGAACACCAAATATTTCGGGTTTCATTTTCATTTTTTTTTTTCATATTCTCGCGCTGCGCTGCGTCTCCAGCGCGCTATCATAGAAATATTGTTATTTTTAGGAGATTAAAGGGGAAATTAAAGGAAGAATTAAAGGGGAGAATTAAAGGGGAGAATTAAAGGGGAGAATTAAAGGGGAGAATTAAAGGAAGAATTAAAGGGGAGAATTAAAGGGGAGAATTAAACAGATAATGAAAGGGGGGAAATTAAAAGGTGAAATTAAAGGGGAAATTTAAGGGGAGAATTAAAGGGGGATATCAAAGGGGGAATTAAAGGGGAGAATCAAAGGGGGAATTAAAGGGGAGAATTAAAGGGGGGAAATTAAAGGGGGAATTAAAGGGACAATTGAAGGGGGGAATTAAAGGGGGGAATTAAAGGGGGGTTTCGTTATTTTTGTGAGGGGGGATGTCCGTCAACATTTTTTGAGGGAGAGGTGTCAGTCAAACATTTTCGAAGCCGATCGAGTCCAAGATATTTCAAAAATTTCGAGGGCGATACTGAGACCACTATTTGTTTTCGGGGGCCGAGACCATAATAATACATAATAATACATACGCTTATCAAAGTAGCAATTAATAACATAATTATAAATGCACACAGATTATGAAGTAAATTTCTACGAAAATGTGGAGGGGCCAATCTTGGAAGCAAGACTTTTTGAAAGGCCCCTGCAATGGTTAAAGTCAGGCATGTAAAGTGTAAAATTTTGCCAAAAGAGACATTTGAGACTTCAATCCTATGTCAATATCATCGTAATATACAATAATGATGTGTGAACGTTTGAAGGAAAACGAACCCTGTTTACCTCGTGAAAAAACGAATATTAATATCATATTTTATCACCCAATTCTGATGGCCTGCCGTAGATTAGTCGCGAATCAAGTATCATTCCAAGGTACTTTGTAGACTACATATTGAATTTCCTTATCATCTTCTTTTAGGTTTAGTTGATTACATTTTAGTCAACATCTTATTGGAACCAAATAACATACTGACCGTTTATCTAAGTTAAGGCACAGTTTAAATGCATAACCAATATTCAATATATCGGAATTAATTTTTTCTTCTATAGTATTTGTGTCATTGTGAGAATAATAAATCACCGTATCGTCAGCATAATACGGTAGTGTATAAGGTTACTTATCGAATAGCGCCAATGTCAAAGCCATTGGCCCTTCCAAAACTAGGTTAGGTGTGATTGAATAGCGCATTAGGCATGGTCCTACAGATACATTCTTTATTTTCCAAGCCAATTCGCGAATTATTTCTGAAGAAACAAACGTTAAAAAAAAACACTAATAAAAGACCGGGAACACCAAATATTTCGGGTTTCATTTTCATTTTTTTTTCATATTCTCGCGCTGCGCTGCGTCTCCAGCGCGCTATCATAGAAATATTGTTATTTTTAGGAGATTAAAGGGGAAATTAAAGGAAGAATTAAAGGGGAGAATTAAAGGGGAGAATTAAACAGATAATGAAAGGGGGGAAATTAAAAGGTGAAATTAAAGGGGAAATTTAAGGGGAGAATTAAAGGGGGATATCAAAGGGGGAATTAAAGGGGAGAATCAAAGGGGGAATTAAAGGGGAGAATTAAAGGGGGGAAATTAAAGGGGGAATTAAAGGGACAATTGAAGGGGGGAATTAAAGGGGGGAATTAAAGGGGGGTTTCGTTATTTTTGTGAGGGGGGATGTCCGTCAACATTTTTTGAGGGAGAGGTGTCAGTCAAACATTTTCGAAGCCGATCGAGTCCAAGATATTTCAAAAATTTCGAGGCCGATACTGAGACCACTATTTGTTTTCGGGGGCCGAGACCATAATAATACATAATAATACATACGCTTATCAAAGTAGCAATTAATAACATAATTATAAATGCACACAGATTATGAAGTAAATTTCTACGAAAATGTGGAGGGGCCAATCTTGGAAGCAAGACTTTTTGAAAGGCCCCTGCAATGGTTAAAGTCAGGCATGTAAAGTGTAAAATTTTGCCAAAAGAGACATTTGAGACTTCAATCCTATGTCAATATCATCGTAATATACAATAATGATGTGTGAACGTTTGAAGGAAAACGAACCCTGTTTACCTCGTGAAAAAACGAATATTAATATCATATTTTATCACCCAATTCTGATGGCCTGCCGTAGATTAGTCGCGAATCAAGTATCATTCCAAGGTACTTTGTAGACTACATATTGAATTTCCTTATCATCTTCTTTTAGGTTTAGTTGATTACATTTTAGTCAACATCTTATTGGAACCAAATAACATACTGACCGTTTATCTAAGTTAAGGCACAGTTTAAATGCATAACCAATATTCAATATATCGGAATTAATTTTTTCTTCTATAGTATTTGTGTCATTGTGAGAATAATAAATCACCGTATCGTCAGCATAATACGGTAGTGTATAAGGTTACTTATCGAATAGCGCCAATGTCAAAGCCATTGGCCCTTCCAAAACTAGGTTAGGTGTGATTGAATAGCGCATTAGGCATGGTCCTACAGATACATTCTTTATTTTCCAAGCCAACAAAGTTTAATAAAAGACCGGAATACAAAATATTTGGGGTGTCATTTTCATTTTCTTTCATATTCTCGCGCTGCGTCACCAGCACGCTATCATAGAAAAAGAGTTATTTTTAGGAGAATATATCAATGGATTAACTTATTATCGTGTGTTTTCTTAAATAAGATGGAGCTAAACCATGTATTGCCTTATATACCATGGGGTACCGCCTTGCTGCTTATGATTTTAAACCAACTCGATCATGTAAATCTATAATTGATATGATAAGGGCTGGTCCCTAACACAATTATGCGAACTCTTGTTTGAGTTTCTGCAGTAAATCAGTGTATTTAGCACAAGCTTCTAGCTCCATAATCAATTATTGGGAGAATAATCGCATTATACAAAATGTTCACGTTGAAACTATAAGATAAAAGAACTATCAATTTACTAATTCTAGTACAAATATGTTTAATGTGTAGATTCCACTTTAAATTTGGATCAAATATCATACCAAGGTAGGCCTACTTTATAGACTACATATTGAATTTCCTTATTATCTTATTTTAAGTTTAGTTGATTACATTTTAGTCAACATCTAATATTGGAACCAAATAACATACTGACCGTTTAATATCGAAGTTAATGCTCAGTTTATAATCGCATAATTCATTTTTCTTCTATAATAGTATTTGTGTCATTGTTAGAATACTAAATCACCGTATCGTCAGCATAATACGGTAGTGTATTAGGTTACTTATCGAATAGCGCCAATGTCAAAGCCATTGGCCCTTCCAAAACTAGGTTAGGTGTGATTGAATAGCGCATTAGGCATGGTCCTACAGATACATTCTTTATTTTCCAAGCCAATTTGCGAATTATTTATGAAGAAACAAACGTTAGAAAAACACTAATAAAAGACCGGAACACCAAATATTTCGGGTTTCATTTTCATTTTTTTTCTTCATATTCTCGCGCTGCGCTGCGTCTCCAGCACGCTATCATAGAAATATTGTTATTTTTAGGAGAATATAACAATGGAATTACATAGTTATTTACACAATTTGCCTTTAGAAAGCTGACGCTATTCGCGCCTCGCATTGTCATCAGGCTAAAATTGGCGGGAATTTGTAATACTATATCAGGCGCAGTAATTTTGTATTCCACTTTTCATTCAGACTTTGGAGAGCTTGGTTGGTCTAGTTTGTGGTTGGTGTTTAACTTAAAAGTTGCTGTTTTGCCTTCGAGAACATGGAATATAGTGTGTAAACTGCATTGCGGTTTAAATATAAAGGTAGGAGCAAGTTGATTCGTCCATCAACACATGTAGAGCAGGAGCGATCAACATGGGAGGAAATCAAAGTCAACCAGGACAACAATTATCTAAAGGTACAAAATCACAATAATTATTTTGTTTTAATTTTAATTGTTATTTATTTTTATTTTATTTTATTTTATTTTATTTTATTTTACAATTTTCCAACTCTGCCTCTTTTGAGTGTTGGTATAGAGGGGCACTTCACAAAATATTTTTTTTGTGAAGAATTGAAGCGAGAATTAAAGGGAAAATTAAAGGAAGAATTAAAGAGGAGAATTAAAGGGGGAAATTAAAGGGATAGTTGAGTATTGGTCAAACTTAACTTTAGTAACCAAAACCTGCACCATTACGGTACAAAGTAATAGTTATAACTTCACCATGCTCGAAAAGTATACACAATTACAAACGACTAAGTAAAACCCCTGTTATCATTCAAAAAGAGCCATTACAACTCAAGAGGGCGCTATTAAAAAAAACCATTGGTTTTAGCCCTTTTTTCATACAAAATTGTGCATTTAATGTTTGTTAAAATAATGATTCAATAGAGATATCATCAACGACTTTATAAAAACCTACTCTGATTTTTTTCAAAGTAGTCTTCGAGCATTTTTAAAATTTTTTCTAAAAAGTCTTAATATCGCCCGGTGATTGCCGGTGAAAAACATTTTGAATACAAATATATTTATAATAATAATAATAATAATAGTCGTTTCTTATATAGCGCAATCTTACAATTAAGTCTCAGTGCGCATAAATGAAAGAGAGAGAGAAATAGAAGCGTATTTGAGCAAAGATAAAATAATAGAAACTTACAATTCATTAACAAACAAAAAAGCCTTTAAATTGGCTCGAAATTGATGCTCTGTATTAAAGGGGAGAATTAAAGGGGGGTTTCGTTATTTTTGTGAGGGGGGATGTCCGTCAACATTTTTTGAGGGAGAGGTGTCAGTCAAACATTTTCGAAGCCGATCGAGTCCAAGATATTTCAAACATTTCGAGGCCGATACTGAGACCACTAAATTTTGTTTTCGGGGGCCGAGACCATAATAATATACATAATAATACATACGCTTATCAAAGTAGCAATTAATAACATAATTATAAATGCACACAGATTATGAAGTAAATTTCTACGAAAATGTGGAGGGGCCAATCTTGGAAGCAAGACTTGTGATTTGAAAGGCCCCTGAAATGGTTTAAGTCAGGCATGTAAAAGTGTACAATATTGCCAAAAGAGACATTTGAGACTTTCAATCCTATGTCAATATCATCGTAATATACAATTGAATGATGTGTGAAAGTTTGAAGGAAAACAAACCCTGTTTACCTCGTGAAAAAACGAATATTAACTAGACATGAAATTCGTCATAGACGAATTAGGTGATACGTACCCATTTGAAAATGTATCTTTTGAACCTTTCCACAACAAGTTTAAACCGATTTGATTTGCAGGAAATCTTAATGAGGAAAAATTATTCAGAGGTCTATCAGTAAAGATTTGTTGTGAACACCTCAAAATCCAAGATGGTGTCCAATAAAGCAGCTGTTTTGATTTGTTATAGATAATTGGTGAAATGTACCAAAACGACACCTGTAATCAGCATGATTTTGCAGTTATATTAAAGACAATAGACGTTTCTATAATCTGATAATAATCATTATTGGGTTCAAGATATGTTACATGGTTACTAGTAGTTGTAGTCCCAAACTTAAATTTTAGGCATTTTCCCCCAACAATAGAAAATTATTGATTTACATAATTTGGTGTAGATCAATAATTATATTAGAAGTTGGATTAATACTTTTTGAAGAACTGCCAAGTTATATTAGCAATACTATGTGAAAGTTTTAAGTGTGTACCATATCTGAACAAAAAGTTATAATATCAACTATTTAAAAACCTCTTTTTATTTTTTTTTTAAGAAGTGATATATGCATTTTAAGTATTTAAAAAAAAATCAAGATATCGATTGTCTAGACAATATATAAATAAAATATTTTTAAATGAAATTTTACAATTATGAGAACATTTGAAAGGGAATGATTCTCATTTTACATGTTTTATTCAAGGAACTTTCTAATTGAATTAGAACCAACCAATTTTGTGTCATGGGGCATTTCGGGAAGTACCAATACTCAAGTGTACCTTTAAACCATGCAATTGTACAAAGTTATTCTTTTGGGAGGTTTCTCAGAAAAGCAAATACATCATCTTCCACATACACAAATTACAGTCTTCCTAGTTATTCTATATTCCAGACAATTTGAATTACTATTCTAAGGTCAACTATGCATTGTGTACGTTTCGTCGATGTACAATACAAAATTATATACTAAATGGGTCTGATCCATAAGACTACACTTTGTCAACCATTTCGTGAATGAGACAGAATGCAGATATACGTTTGTTTATCTAAATTTTCGGTTTCGGTAAGGGGCGATTGGAATAACTAAACCCTTTTCATACACACGGCTTTATGCTTTGGCTGGTTCCACAAATACAATCATAAGTATAGGAGAACACACAGAAAAATAATTATAAGTCCCGTTCACATCGAACATTCAAAGTTAATCTTCACTGTTCACAGCAGTACCTCATGCTTAATCTTTATGCAACAGTATACTCACTTATAATATACATGTATTAATTCACAACTTGTGTCTCTCTTTTACATCAGATATTATTAATCAACCAGTATATAATTATTACTTAGATAATTACCATAAACAATACAAAGATTATTCTCAATATTCAGCAAGTTATACAACTATAACTAGTATAATCTCTCTCACCAAGATAACAAGTAACAAAACAGGTCTAGGCCTATTATTTTAGTAAATTTTAGTAACACACACACACACACACACACACACACACACACACACACACACACACACACACACACACACACACACACACACACACACACACACACAATCACTCTCACATGTACATGTATATGTCTATACCAGGTCTATACAAATTTAAGGGAGGGTATGGGATGGTTATTACCCCCCTCCCATTTGGAGCCCGTTCGAAATTTGTGTTTAAAACATCACTCTAATTAGAAGCGTGGTTATTATTAGTATTCTTATGTATTTTTTATAAAGATGTAATGTTAAAAATAGCGGGGAATTATTGTACAGGCCATTGCCTCCCCCCCCCCCCCCCACACCCCCACCCAAAAAAGGGAGGGGATATATTACCCATCCCACCCCCTCCCCCGATCTATACGCCCGTGAACTCTACCAGTCCAAACTGGAGCTAATCTTTGACCATGGATCATCTTACAAGATGATCTTTTACAAGTGTCTTTATTCACGTCCGTAGGACACTATAATACAACACATAAATAATACACTTTCCAAATTGAAAGGGTTAAGGTTTCAGATACAAGTCTGCTTTTTGTCACACTGGCTCTACTGAAACTACCTTTTCACATTGGTGATATATTCCTAATATTTTTCTACAATATATTAACTGTATATTTCATTACTTTCATTACAACTAAAATTCATATAGCATTTTCCATCACGAAAGCATTAATTTAGTCAGTATGCATGTCTAAAACAACAAAACAATGTATTATCGAGACAAGTATTAATCCCCACTTCGTGATATTCTGAAGCATAATAGATAATCCAATAATTATCACCACCATCATTAACACGTGTAACATAGAATCAGGAATAATCACCTTTAATGCACAGCATACTCGATCCCACCTTTGTGATATTCTGAAACATAATAGATCATCCAATAATCATCACCACCATCATTAACACGGTCGTGTAACATAGAATGTTCCGTCATGATATGTTAGTCAACACACACCTCTCTTAAATTGTTTACTCCATGGTATGAAACACATGCATGATATGAATGAAGAAAGGAATATTGTGCTATACGTTGGTGTTTAAACATACAGTGAGAATCACAATTCCTTCCCCATGCATTATTTCATTTCTAATAGGGATACTACGCACAAATGCTAGGGGTGAGAGACTATTTTGACCGTTACTGGAAGGAGGGGCTTTTCATAAAATGGTATGATGTAGTATGAGGGCGAAGACCCTAACATTGGGGAGGGTGTTCTGGTCTCGTTAATTGGCAACGCATTATATGCATAAATTTGATGTGCGCTGCATTGAGAATCAATTACTGTTTTCAAACATCTAATTAAAAACGCCATAAGTTACGAAACAAAAGAAATATAACGGCTTACCTGGAATTTCTTGAAATATTTGTATGCTAAATTGCAATAAAGGAAAAACAAATGTTGCCATTATTTGAGCAAATTAATAGGAACATATTATTTTTCCTCAATATCTCCACTACAACATATCAAAATTGTAGACGTATTCGAGCGGGATCGAAGGAGATAGAAGCACAACTGCACCTTCCAAACATAATACAAAATTTATGAAATCAATCAAAATTAAATTTTCGCTTTTCATGGCAATTTGATGACGTCATGATGTCCGGTTTGCGAACTTTGAATATCGCACTATACCTACAACTCATACTCTATCACGAAAACATAACGACCAAAATACTGAACATGGATTTTCAAATTTATGATCAATTGAACAGGGCATGTTTTTACCACATTTTCACATATTTTACGTATGGCAGCACGCGCGGGTTTCATGTGTAGCACGTGCGCATCGACACATTTCCGGTCGGAAAGAGATAGTAATTGTTCAGAATCGTCCCAGCTACAAGATATCAAAACTTGGGACAGATTCAAGCAGAATTGACCGAGATATCGGAATCCAAACACATTTTAACGTCGAGCCCACATCAGAATTTGATATCTGTCCTATGTCAGGATTTGGTGTTGGGCCATTGTCGGAAATTGACATTTACCCGACATCACAAAATGATGTTGGGACAATGTTAGGCTAGCGGACATTTTAACCTCGCGCCCACATCATAATGTTATGTTGGTCCAATGTCATGAGTTGATTGGGCCATTGTCAGAAATTGACGTATCACAAAATGACGTGGTGACGATGTTGGGCTGGCGGACATTTTAACGTCGAGCCCACATCAGAATTTGATATCTGTCCTATGTCAGGATTTGGTGTTGGACCATTGTCGGAAATTGACATTTGCCCGACATCACAAAATTATGTTGAGACAATGTTAGGTTAGCGGACATTTTAACCTCGCGCCCACATCATAATGTTATGTTGGTCCAATGTCATGAGTTGATGTTGGACCATTGTCAGAAATTGACGTATCACAAAATGACGTGGTGACGATGTTGGGCTGGCGGAAATTTTAACGTCGAGCCCACATCAGAATTTGATATCTGTCCTATGTCAGGATTTGGTGTTGGGCCATTGTCGGAAATTGACATTTGCCCGACATCACAAAATGATGTTGGGACAATGTTAGGCTAGCGGACATTTTAACCTCGCGCCCACATCATAATGCTATGTTGGTCCAATGTCATGAGTTGATGTTGGGCCATTGTCAGAAATTGACGTATCACAAAATGACGTGGTTACGATGTTGGGCTGGCGGACATTTTAACCTCGAGCCAACCGCGATAAGCCGACATCCGGCCAACAACTTATGACATCGGCACGACGTCAGGTGGCTAGCTGGGTAGTACCCCACCTTGGGGGATTCCAATAGTGACTGATTTGGCCTGTGATACTGTACCATTCAAATTTACAATTTGCTTTCTATTTGTCAAATAACTCTGAAACCATTTAAATTCAGTGTTATTTATACCATAATGTTGTAATTTAAGTATCAGTAAATCATGAGAAAGTGTATCAAAGCATTTAGAAAAATCAAGAAAGCACACACCCACTACTTCATGAGCATTAATTGCATCATACCAATCATCTTCTACTCGATGTAAGCTAGTTACTGTAGAATTATTCTTCATAAAGGCTGATTGTTCACAAGTAATCATATCATGGGTCAATAAATATGAATGAAACTGAATCTGTACAAACTTTTCCAAAATCTTAACTATATGGGAAACAACATATATAGGTCGATAATTAGAACAAGTATCTTTAGGCCCTTTACCTTTATAAATTGGGGTCACCTTAGCATATTTCAAATCATCAAAGATAAATCCAGTATGAATAGAATAATTGAATAATGCAGTAATTGATTTAGCTAAAAAAAGGCGCGACAAGTTTCAAAAGTTTACAATCAATATCTAAAATATCAAGGTTACTATCATTTGACAATTGATTCAATAATTTAAGTACATCATTAACAACAAAATCATGAAATTTAAATTTATATACACATTTAGGATTTTTCCACGTGAGAGGGGCATTAACAAAAGAATCAGAAATATCTTGACCAACTGTAACAAAATAATCATTCAAATCATCGGGGCCAATATCACATTGAGTATCTTGAACATATTTAGAATTTCCAGTGGCCTTATGTAATTCTCTCCATAATTTCTTTGGATTACCTTTATATTTATCACAAACTAATGTTGAATAGCTCCCCGCATATTTAATTACATTTGTCACTTTGTTTCTTATTTTTTGATATTGTTTAAAATGGGGTGGGTTGTTTTTAGCTTTTGCTTTGAAATAATCGCGTTTATGTATCAACTTAATAATGTCAGGAGTAATCCAAGGGCTATATATATTTTTAACACGTATCCATTTAATTGGAGCATGTTTATCACAAATATTCAAAAATGTTTGTTTCCACATAGGCCTGTGAAGCCAAATATCATTATTAGAAATAGAGTCTTCATTAAAATAGTGCATAATATTAATCAAAATATCACAATTGCGTACTTCTTCAATAAATGCGTCATTATCAAAATGCTTAAAGTCTCTACATCTAATAGTACGATGAGTATTATTTTTTATATTACAATCAACACAAGTATATATCATATAATGGTCACTCAAGGACCCCGTTTACAGTGCAGGGCCGGGCCGAGCCGCGGCTCGGCCTGGCCTAAATTGGGGTACTCGGCCCCCCCAATTTTGTGCGTTTACAGTGGCGGGCTCGGCCCGGCCGCCCTTTCAATATCTTGTCGTAGTGGCGCTCTGCATGTAAACAAACGATTATTTTGGGGGCACGCCGGGGTCACAGTACAAAGGCGCGTTATTTGCAATGAATTGTTTTCCCAATTTGGTAGCGCATTTGGCCCTGCGTGCGTTTACAGTGAGAAAAAGCGGGGCCGAGCCGCGGCTCGGCCGCGGCCGAGACAACCTCCGGAGCGGGGCCAAATGCGCGGCCACTTTTGTCCCCGCATTTGGCCTTTTGAGCGTTTACAGTGAAAAAAAAAGGCCGGGCCGAGCCGCGGCTCGGCCCGGCCTTTTTTCCACTGTAAACGGGGTCTTAAAGATTTCACCATCGGTAACAATATGATTTTCAGGCATTGATGTAAAAAATAAGATCTTTGAATTATGTTTTGCATGATAATATTTCAATAATGAATAATGTCCTTGAGACTCTCTTTATTGAAATTATGAATCCTGGAGGTAAAAATATAATAGTTGGAGTCATTTATCGACCCCCTAATAATAACCCTAGAGAATTCTTGACGCAATTCTCTGACTTATTGCGAAGTCCAGCGTTTATAAATAAGGATGTGTTTTTAATGGGGGACTTTAATATAAATTTATTAAATCATGAACATAATAATTTGTCACAAGAATTTCTCGAGACTCTCCTCTCTGCCTCTTTTTTACCTCTTATTTCTAAGCCCACTCGTGTGACAAACTCCTCTACCTCATTAATAGATAACATCTTTTCAAATGTAATCCCCCACCCTGACTCTTATATTGTTCTTTCAGACATAACTGACCATTATCCTATTGTAACGCATTATACTGTATTTAAATCAATTAATAATTATGACCCACGTTCATTTAGACGTAAAGTCACTAATAACAAATTAGTTAGTCTTGCTTCTAGTCTTGAACATGTAGATTGGTCTCCTGTTTATGGTGTAGATGAAGAGAATTTTTCTTACGATAATTTTTATGATATTTTGAATAATCAATTAGATACTTGTATTCCTAAACAAAGAGTTAAAATTAATGATTATAAAAAAACACCAAGACTCCCTTGGATCACTAAATCAATATTACGTTCTATAAATAGGAAAAATAATCTTTTTTATAAATATAAATTAGATGGCACAGAAAGGTTGAAAATTAAATATACATCTTATAAAAATATTTTGATTAAGATTATTCGTTTGGAAAAGAAAAGGTATTTTGAAAATATGTTGGCATTATATAAACATGATATGAAAAATACTTGGAAAACGATTAAGCAGGCAATGAATGTTATTAATAATAAATCTAACATAACAAAAATTAAGTTTAATGATGAGATTGTTGAGGATCCAAGGGACATAGTAAATATTTTAAATAATTACTTTTCTTCGATTGGTGAAAATCTTGCTGCTAATATCCCCCCATCAAATAAGCATTTTGTTGATTTTTTGGGCCAGCCCAATTCAAACTCTATATTTTTTTTTCCTACTCATAGATATGAAATTTTAGATATTGTTTCGAAATTTGATTCTAAGAAAAGTTCAGGCCATGATGAAATTAATAATTTCATTTTAAAAGGCATTATATCTTCCGTTGTGGATCCTCTTGTTCATATTTTTAATTTGTCTTTATTATATGGCCAGGTACCAAATTCTATGAAAATTGCTAAGGTTATTCCTTTGTTTAAAAAAGGAGATAAATTAGATGTAAATAATTATCGACCGATTTCTTTATTGTCCTCTTTTTCGAAAATTTTAGAAAAAATAATTTATTCCCGGACAGTATCCTTTTTGAAGAATAATAATATTTTTTCTAATCTCCAATTTGGTTTTAGGGAAAAACATAATACTGTACACGCATTATTGTCTTTTATTGAGAAGGTAGCTCATGCAATCGACAAATCTTCTCATACGATAGGCATTTTCCTGGACTTCTCCAAGGCCTTTGACACAATTAATCACGACATTTTACTTTATAAACTTTCACATTATGGTGTACGTGGGATGGCCTTGGAGTGGTTCAGGAGCTATCTTTCGGATAGAAAGCAGTATGTATCTTTAAATGATAACTCTTCTGCTCCCCATAATATAAATTGTGGTGTTCCACAAGGTAGTATACTAGGCCCACTTTTATTTATTTTATATATTAATGACTTTTGTCGATCATCCGAAATTTTGTCTTTCGTACTTTTCGCTGATGATACGAATTTGTTTTTTTCTCATAATGATTCTTATAGACTAGTTGAAATTATTAATATTGAAATGAGTCATATTTTATCGTGGATCAGAGCGAACAAATTATCATTGAATCTCCAGAAAACGAAATATATGTTGTTTAGTAAATCTATAGATTCGTTACCTGCTAACATAGTTTTTGAATACACCCCTTTGGAGTGTGTTTCATTCATTAAATTTTTGGGTGTAACGGTTGACAATAACCTTACTTGGAAATTTCATATTGATAATATTTGTAAAACAATTTCTCGTAATATTGGTATAATTAATAAAGTGAAGACATGTCTTCCTTTTAATTCATTAATTATGCTTTATAGTTCTTTGATACTCCCATACTTGAATTATGGTATCTTAGTTTGGGGTAACACTCATGAAACTTTATTGGATAAAGTGTTGTTATTACAAAAGAAGATTATTCGTATTATTTGTAATTCCCCCTTTCTCTCCCATACAGACCCCTTATTTTTTGAAAATAAGATACTGAAGGTAAAAGATCTATATTTATTTCAACTTGGTCAATTTATGTATAATTATAATAAAAATATGTTGCCATCTGTTTTTCAAGAAATGTTTTTTAAAAATAGCTCAGTTCATAATTATCCAACAAGACATTCTGAAGAATTTCATTTACCTCTCTTGCGGACCCTCCTTGCTCAAAATACATTTATATATGAAGGCCCCAAATTATGGAATTCTTTAAGTACTGAAATAAAAAATGCTCCATCGATTAATATTTTTAAGAAAAAATTTAAATTGTTTTTATTACAATCTTATGTACATCATTGAACTATATCGCCCATTTACTCTTTCCGCGTCCGTACGTCATCCTGAACAAGGTCTTTCTCTACTCGCAGACTCAAAATGTAATCTGATATGATATATTGTGCCTTCTCATGCATAGCTCCTTTCTAAGCGCGCAACTCTTTTTCCTCATTTTCACTTGAACCCCACATGTAGCTCATCCTTTTGTACTACTGATTATATTTGTACCCCCGATCCCTCACTTCCGTTTGGCAGTGTCTAATTGTTGTATTGTATCCGTCTTCTCCTATTGTTGTCAAATTCTCTCTTGTCCCATGTAGGTCTCTGTTGGCACCCCTTTTTTCCTCTATACTTTTTTGTAGTCTAGAATGTGTTAATTTAAATATACAATAATATTCCTAACTATTATTTGAGGGGTCCACAATTGTACAAGCACTGCTTTTTAGTGGACCCCTCTTGTTTCCAATATGTATATCTCTATTTTGTATAAATTGTAATAATTCATTTGTAATGTTTTGTTGGAAGCAAGAATAAAATTGAAATTGAAATTAAATTGAAATTGAAATGCAAGTAGAAGAAGACATCGTAACACGAGTAGGTTTGGTTATAAGTTGTTGTAAAGAAAATATTGATTCAATTAAAGTAATGTTTGTGTTACTGGAAGTTGTATAGTCAACATTAAAATCGCCAAGCATTATCAATTCCTTATTCTCCATAAAAAGGCTTTGAAGTAATGAATACAACATTTCATGAAATTCAGCTCCAGAGGAAGGAGGGCGATATACACAAGTAATGAGCACATTGGTTTTATTACATTTAATTTCAAGTAATAGTGCTTCAATATTAAAGCTAACAATACTCTCATTTCTATTTATTGCACATAATGTATTCTTATAATATATACAAACACCCCCTCCTCTTTAAGGCCCCAAATTATGAAATTCATTAAGTAATGAAGTAAAACATGCTCAATCGATTAAAGGTGC
Organism: Echinarachnius parma; assembly: GCA_037951105.1. Taxonomy (NCBI): domain Eukaryota; kingdom Metazoa; phylum Echinodermata; class Echinoidea; order Clypeasteroida; family Echinarachniidae; genus Echinarachnius; species Echinarachnius parma. Next base: position 167,464 of record JBAMJV010001271.1, on the reverse strand, counting down.
ACCTGTAAAGTGTCAGATATTGCCCAAAATGACATTTGAGATTTCAAACCTATACCAAATAAGATATGTCCGAATGATGTGTGAAAGTTTCATTGAAAAAAAAAAAGCTTTGCTGGTTCAAAAAGCGAAAATTTGCGTCAGCTTTTACAACGAATTACTGTATGACGTGTATGAGGTTTATGACCGTTCATTAATGCTCTTGAGCTGAATGATTCATACTAAAGGGGCATTTTTATAAATCTAACCCTATTTTATTCTTCTCTTACCATAAGCCAAACAATACGGTAGAAGAGAAATGTGGAAGCTCAAATTAATTTTTGTGGAGTTAGACGCTTTACAGTTGCACCTCTACAATCTTATGAACATCCTTGAATTATATCGCCCATTTATAATTTCCTCGTCCTCATGTCTTCCTTTTTTTGTTTTCTTTTGTTGTTGTTGAAACAATGCTTTTTGTACTCGCTGACACAACATGTACTTTGAGATATATTGTGCCCTCTCATGCACAGGGGCGTAGACAACGGGGGGATGAGGGGTATTCCCCCCCCCCCCCCACCTCACAAGGTGGGGATTTCATGTACAATCATCCCCACAGGTTTTAGGGAAGGATATATAATTGTTTGTGTGTGTATCTGTATACAAGATTGACCCTCGTCAAGCCTGTAGCCAGGGGGGGGGGGGGGGGGGGGAGGGGTGCGTTGGGTGCGTACGCCCCCTATTAAAAAAGGTCCACTTTTTGACGGTCTCAAGTCCACTTTTTAATGGTTTCGACCATCTTCACAAATGGTCTTGGCTGCGAAAAAAATTTGACGACGGACCCCCACTCCCCCACTGATAGGACTTTCAACAAATTCCCTCGGTCTCGAACAATTTTTGCAGACGGTCTCGGCCAGGAAAAAAAGTTGGCGACCCCCCCTCCCTCCCCCCCCCCCCCCCCCCCTCCCCCGCCCCCACTGAGAGGACTTTCAGCCAATTCTAATGCGCAAATCTTCTTCCTCATCTTCTTCTCGACCCCACATGCAGTTCATCCTTTTGTACTATTTTTGTACTCCCGATCTCTCACTTCTTTTGTTGTTGCAGTGTCTAAGTTTTGTATTGACCGTCTTCTCCTATCTAAATTTGTCATGTAAAGTTCTCTCTTATCGTCTATGTTAGCTTCCCTTTCCCCCTATTTCTAGTTCATTTTTGTAGTCACGAATTTGTTAATTTAATTATTTATTATTCCTAACTATTATTTGAGGGGTCCACAATTGTACAACCACTGCTTTTTTGGGGACCCCTCTTGTTTCTTATATCTATATGTATACCTTAAATTGTGTAAATAATTGTAATTGATTTGTAATGTTTTGTTGAAAACACGAATAAATTGAAATTGAACAATTGAATTGAATGGAACAATGTATGGAATTAGTCACGGGAAGCACACATTGAAATCTAAATGGGGGTTTCAGGGGGTGGAGCTTTAGGATTTTCGATATCCAGAACTAAAGATGTTGTTTATACTTATGTTAATACGTAGAATATAGTTAGCTATTGAATAGTAAATTATGTATAGTTAGCTCAATATTAGTGGGCATAGCGAGACATCCTGAATAAGTGGGGACTTGGTCAGATAGCCTTAATAGCCAGATGGGTCAGATGGCTTCCAGGGGGCGCGACCCCGGAAGGTTTTTGGATTTGGGGAATTAAGCACTCTCAAGATGTGTTTTAAAGGGATAGTTGAGTTTTGGTATAGAGGGCGCTACACATAATAATTTTTGTAAGATAATGAAAAACTGATTGTCAAATTTTAAAGAGCATACAACTTAAATGGCAGAATAAACTTTATTTGATCAAAATGTGGGCCCCACAATTATTCGATAATTTTGAAACAACCGTCAAAATGTTTTTTAAATGCTTCCTCTTTTCAAACATTTTCAAAAGAAGTTTGTTAATAGTTGTTGATTATTTCTCTATCTAATCACTATTTGTACAAACCATAACATGCACAATATTTTATTTAAAATGGTTGAAACCAATAAGTTTTTAGAGAGCGCCCTCTTGAGTTTGAACGGCTCTTTTTGAATGATATCAGGCTTTTTACTTAGTCGTTTGTAATTTTCTATTCCTTTCGAGCATGGTGGAGATATAACTATTAGTTAGTAAAGTAATGGTGCAGGTTTTGATTACTAAAATTCAGTTTGACCAAAACTGTACTCTCCTTACAAGAACTCAACTATCCCTTTAAAGAACACTATTGTATCAGCTTTCACATAATGAATGTGATGGGGCAATGTCCTTTCGTTTTAATGTTATTTTATAATTCTGAACCCCAATTATTATTATTATTATTAGTAGTAGTAGTATTAGTATTAGTATTATACTCACATAATTATTTCACATAATGAATGTGATGGGGCAATGTCCTTTCGTTTTAATGTTATTTTATAATTCTGAACCCCAATTATTATTATTATTATTATTATTATTATTATTATTATGATGAGTATTATTATTATACTCACATAATTATACTCACATTATTATTTCACATAAGGAATGTGATGGGGCAATGTCCTTTCGTTTTCATGTTATTTTATAATTCTGGACCCCAATTATTATTATTATTATTATTATTATTATTATTATTATTATTATTATTATTATTATTATTATTATTATTATGTATTTATTTATTTATTTATTTATTTTGTTTTATTTATTTTGTTCATATTATATAAACCCCTCAAAAAAAGTTCGGAAACTCAAGTTTGATCGATCATATCTCTCGTATTTTTTAATAAGAATACTCGAAATCGGTGTCACAATAAAGCCTCATTATATACCTTTCAAACGGTGCATTATGTGTAGTGATTATGCAATTGGGGCGATTGCAGTAGCCCAGAGAATAGGGGGAGGCAGGAAGTGAAATCTCGCAAAATGGCCCCAATGCATTCAATTTACGAGTGCATGACTGTGTTGATCAGTTTTCTAAAGGTTAACATTCTATTGAATACTGCCACCCTTTCCATTCATCAAAATTGTTGAATTGGATACCATTTTAATGGAAATTATCTCTTCATTACGATGGCATATTAATCGTAAGGATTGTGTAAATGGAGTGTGTGCAGCGAACCGGAATATGGAGATGGGTCGAGTGTGAAATCAGACAAAAAGATATGGAGTTGACAAAAAATCAGAGCGTTGCATTTTTTTCGAGCTTTTGGGAGGATTTTTTAGCATTTCAAATAAAATATTCATGATCAAATATGATATCAACGGAAAGCCCAACAACTCTTCTGTATGAAAATGTGAAATTTATAATGATTTTTGTAAAGGGCGGCTGCAGGGAGATCAATGGGAGGGAGCCTCAAAAGTGACCCATTTTGAAACGCTCTGATTTCAAGGCACTATTCATGCGTTTTCAATTGAATTCCTCTCATTCATGGCCAACTCATTCAAGTCGCATTACATCATCTACAAAATGGTATACAGATACCGACACCAAATTAGAGCGTTTTGAAATGGGTCACTTTTGAGGCTCCCCCACATTCATCTCCCTGCAGCCGCCCTTTACAAAAATCATTATAAATGTCACATTTTCATACAGAAGAGTTGTTGGGCTTTCCGTTGATATCAATTTAAATCATGAATATTTTATTTGAAATGCTAAAAAATCCTCCCAAAAGCTCGAAAAAAATGCAACGCTCTGATTTGTAGTCAACTCCATATCTTTTTGTCTGATTTCACACTCGACCCATCTCCATATTCCGGTACGCTGCACACACCCCATTTGCATAATCCTTACGATTAATATGCCATCGTAAGGAAGAGATAATTTCCATCAAAATGGTATCTAATTCAACAATTTTGATGAATGGAAAGGGTGGTAGCATTCAATAGAATGTTAACCTTTAGAAAACTGGTCAACACAGTCTTGCACTCGTAAATTGAATGCATTGGGGCCATTTTGCGAGATTTCACTTCCTGCCTCCCCCTATTCTCTGGGCTACTACAATCGCCCCAATTGCATAATCACTACACATAATGCATCGTTTGAAAGGTATATAATGAGGCTTTATTGTGACATCGATTTCGAGTATTCTTATTAAAAAATACGAGAGATATGATCAATGAAACTTGAGTTTCCGAACTTTTTTTGAGGGGTTTATATTGGCTTGCCAATGACCTGAATTTGGATCTGTCTTCAATCACACGGTCCCCGTGGCCTAGTGGTTAAGGCGTCAGCGTTCCAAGCTTGAGACCCGGGTTCGAGTCCTGGCGGAGACCAATTTTTCGACCAGTGCCTTTTTTTCATTTGGAGGATTAAAGGGAGGAACAATGTTTATTAAGCTACTCCTATCATTCTTCCTTCTCAATCATTTATGATTATTCTTTGCATTATTTAAATATTTAAATATTGGAAGAAACCAAAGCTGTATGTATTAGTTCACTTCTCGCTTATATATATATGTTCTAACTAATACTTGAATCACTCCTTTGTGATCCAGCTGAAGTACAGGCGGCTTGCATTGTTTGTAACTCCTTCCCCATGAATTAATTGAGTACAAAGGGCCGAGAGATTGGCTTGCCAATGACCTGAATTTGGATCTGTCTTCAATCACACGGTCCCCGTGGCCTAGTGGTTAAGGCGTCAGCGTTCCAAGCTGAAGACCCGGGTTCGAGTCCTGGCGGAGACCAATTTTTCGACCAGTGCCTTTTTTCATTTGGAGGATTAAAGGGAGGAACAATGCTTATTAAGCTTCGCCTATTATTCTTCCTTCTCAATCATTTATGATTATTTTTTGCATTATTTAAATATTGGAAGAAACCAAAGCTGTATGTATTAGTTCACTTCTCGCTTATATATATATGTTCTAACTAATACTTGAATCACTCCTTTGTGATCCAGCTGAAGTACAGGCGGCTTGCATTGTTTGTAACTCCTACCCCATGAATTAATTGAGTACAAAGGGCCGAGAGATTGGCTTGCCAATGACCTGAATTTGGATCTGTCTTCAATCACACGGTCCCCGTGGCCTAGTGGTTAAGGCGTCAGCGTTCCAAGCTGAAGACCCGGGTTCGAGTCCTGGCGGAGACCAATTTTTCGACCAGTGCCTTTTTTCATTTGGAGGATTAAAGGGAGGGACAATGCTTATTAAGCTACGCCTATTATTCTTCTTTCTCAATCATTTATGATTATTCTTTGCATTATTTATATTTATATATTTATATATATATATATATCTAAAAAATTGCAAGGAGTAATCATAAATGATTGAGAAGGAAGAATAATAGTAGGCGTAGCTTAATAAGCAACGTTCCTCCTTTTAATCCACCAAATGAAAAAAGGCACTGGTCGAAAAATTGGTCTCCGCCAGGACTCGAACCTGGGTCTCCGGCTTGGAACGCCGATGCCTTAACCACTAGGCCACGGGGACCGTGTGATTAAAGACAGATCCAGTTCAGGTCATTGGCAAGCCAATCTCTCGGCCCTTTGTACTCAAGTATTCATGGGGAAGGAGTTACGAACAATGCAAGCCGCCTTTACTTCAGCTGGATCACAATAGAGTGATTCAAGTATTAGTTAGAACATATATATATAAGCGAGAAGTGAACTAATACATACAGCTTCGGTTTCTTCCAATATATAAATAATTGCAAGGAGTAATCATAAATGATTGAGAAGAAAGAATAATAGTAGGCGTAGCTTAATAAGCAACGTTCCTCCTTTTAATCCACCAAATGAAAAAAGGCACTGGTCGAAAAATTGGTCTCCGCCAGGACTCGAACCTGGGTCTCCGGCTTGGAACGCCGATGCCTTAACCACTAGGCCACGGGGACCGTGTGATTAAAGACAGATCCAGTTCAGGTCATTGGCAAGCCAATCTCTCGGCCCTTTTGTACTCAAGTATTCATGGGGAAGGAGTTACGAACAATGCAAGCCGCCTTTACTTCAGCTGGATCACAATAGAGTGATTCAAGTATTAGTTAGAACATATATATATAAGCGAGAAGTGTACTAATACATACAGCTTCTGTTTCTTCCAATATATAAATAATTGCAAGGAGTAATCATAAATGATTGAGAAGGAAGAATAAAGTAGGCGTAGCTTAATAAGCAATGTTCCTCCTTTTAATCCACCAAATGAAAAAAGGCACTGGTCGAAAAATTGGTCTCCGCCAGGAGACCAATATATATATTTTTTTTTTTGGGGGGGGGGGGGGGGGGATAATAACGCTGGCCATCCCCTGCACTTCAAATATTGGGGGGATATATCCCCCACCCCCCGTGATCAACGCCCATGTTATGATGAGTTGTTTGGGGGATAAGTTACCTATTGTGTTAGTTTATATGCTACTCGCTATTATGAGTCCGTATATAAATTATGGACATCTTCAAAACGGATGTTTTGAAGGTTAGTTATTAGGTGATACACTTTAATTTTAAAATCACTTATCATTTCATCTTTAGTCACCTACGTTCTTGCCTCAACTTCACTTATTTTATTGAGACATTATTTGCAATATGTTTAATCTGTCGTGTCTGTTTTCGTAAATTACCTTGATTGCATTCTTTCTATAGCCCCCGAACGAGCGGCACTTTCATCAGATCGAGATGGCGATGACAATCATTCTGGAAGGTTTGTAAATATCCATCAATGTAATATTTGTTTTAACTATTAGTATTATTTAAATCATAATGTTACCAAATTCATTTTCTTCAATATATGTGTCTTTATTCGTACCTTCCTATGGTATTTCTAATATATGAATGATCATGTTGGTAAACTAATACATATTTCCCCTTTTTATCAAAATATTAACAGCAAGCATGTTAAATCAAATATTTAGTTTAAAGTTGATTGCAGCTAGGTTCGTGTAAATTATATTACAGACGAGCTTTCTAGCTCAGTTGGTAATAATCCAGGGGTATCGGATTCGAATCCCGGTCAAGACCAATTTTCTATGATCATTTTCATTTCTTATATATATATTTATGGTCAGTTTCCCTATGTTTGCGATAAATAATGTTACATCTATGAAACAAAATACTTCATATATCAAAGAAATACGGACAAATCTTGTCTATAATAATTATTATGGATACATTTGTATATTTACTTTGTTATACTGCCGCTACAAAGGGACGAAACCCTGGAGGAAAACTCAGGTCAGATATTCATGCAAGGGATACCAAACTCTGACGATGTGACTAACATTGCGAAGGTAAGATTATCTGAATTCATCCGTACCTTTGTCCTTTTGCTTGATATAACCAATAATTGATTACTCTGAAAAATCAGGGATTGATTTAAAGGGATAGTTGAGTTCTGGTAAAGAGAGTACATAGTTTTGGTCGAACTGAATTTTAGTAAGCAAAACCTGCACCATTACATTACAAACTAATAGTTATAACTCAACCCTGCTCGAAAGGAATACAAATTTACAAATGACTATTAAAGTAAAAAGCCTGCTATCATTCAAAAGGAGCCGTTAAAACTCATGAGGGAGCTCTCTAAACACTCATCTGTTTTTAGCCATTTGAAATAAAATATTGTGTATTTAATGTTTTGTTGAAACAGTAATTAGATAGAGAGATAATCAACAACTATTTAAAAACCTCTTTTGCAAAGCATTTTGTACAATTTTTAACGGCTGGTTCAAAATTGTTGAATATTTGTGGGCCCCCATGCACATTTATTGCAAACGGTTATGTTTATGGATATTTCAGCCATTTCTGAACCGATTTAGATCAAATAAAGTTTATTCTGTCATTTAAATTGTATGCTCTTTCGAATTTGATACTCAGTTATTCATTATCTCACAAACAAATTATTTTGTGTAGCGCCCTCTATACCAAAACTCAACTATCCCTTTAAACTCATTTCACGTTTGAAATCGATGACACTATATGGCAATACAAATAGCTGGATAGCAGACACAGCCTGTCGGGTACGATTTTATTGCATAATCCGCATTGTATTTTCAGTAATTAATAAAATGTTCAAAGGTATTTGGGGGTCGGATTTCTCACCTCTGCAATTATATAGATGTTGCCACAGGTTTACATTATTTGTATTAATATATAATTTGTATTTGTATATAGTTATTTATTTATTTATTATTATTATTATTATTATTATTATTATTATTATGCGACGTATAAATAAAAAACTCAAATACAGGCCAATCAATGGTTCACAGCAGTTGGCAACAATGTCAGTTTTGCGGGCAAAAAGGGTCATATTTGGGAAAGGATAACGTCCATTTCCGCAACAATTATTACAATTTCATAGGGATATTGATAAGATGATTTAAAGGGACTTAGTAACATTGTCCAAATCCTCAAAATCCAATTGGAATTCTAGCGGCTCCCTCATACCTTGTTGTATTCGTATTAACAACAAGAACATGGGACAGGTTGCGGTTTTTCAAATTTCCCTTTCGTTGAAAAGATATTAACGATTGAAGTGTTCAGATGTCAAATTATCCAATGGATCGTCAGAACCAGTTTCGTAGCGAGGGTCAACGGATTGAGGGGGGGGGGGGGGGGGGGGTGCACAACTGCGAGGGAGCGGAGCGACCAAGCCAGAGGGCACGAAGCACCCGAGGGGGGAGGTGTCCCCCCTCACACGGTAGGGACCTTTTGCACATTTTCACTGGAACAATGCAATCTGGTGCATACCTTTGAAGGAAATTTGATAATACTAAATTAAAGAAATCATGGCTTAAATCATTTCCTTAATGATTACACCGCTATACAGGGTGGCCCCCAAAATAAAGGAACGGGGCACTTTCCGAAATATAGTAACAAATGTATTATGTTCATCGTATAGTGTGTCTTTTCAAATGAACAACGATACCAAGAACAGTCAATTTGGTCGTGTATAGTTTTTGTTTTAGGGCGCTGTGAGTGACACCATGTCAGGTTCTCTTTTTTGTAAATTTATACCGAGCCAGTGCTTGATACATCGCACGTACCGCCTTTCATAGCACTGAACAAGGCGCGCCTTTGTTAGTGTGCACTCAGCCGTGTGCCGAGAGAATGGGCATGGTCGCTCAATGGTGGGCAGGGAGTGCGATTTAACTGGCATTGACTAGGTAAAAATTGACAAAAATAGGCACCTGACATGGTCTCACTCATCACAGCGTCCTAAAACAAAAACTACACGACCAAAATTACTGTTCTTGGTATCGTTTTTCATTGGAAAAGACACCCTATCCGTTGGACATAAATATTTTGGTACTATATTTTGAGAAGTGCCCCGTTCCGTTTTTTTGGGCCACCCTGTATAGTATGCAAACACAATCGAACCTACACACACACCAGACTCATACGCTCACATCGTATATATCCGTGCATGTCTGCACTTATTTTGGGGGAGGGTGTAGGTGGGGGTTTACCCCCTCCCACGTGGAGACATTTTTAAAAATTGGTGTTAAAATATCACTTTAGAAGTATGGTTATTATTGTCCTTATCATTATTATGCATTTTGTAAGATTTTTGTAAAAGATTGAACTACGAAAAAAGTGGGGATTGTTTGACACACTAAAACACACGCTGTTGATCCCATGTGTATCTCCTGGTGGAACTTGTTTCTGGCGTACATTGTCTGGTTAGGTGGATCTGTAAATATTTTTTCTTTCTTTCACCTTTCCAGGCATTTATTGATTTAAATTTAAGTTCCATACAGTTTAACAAATCATATTTCAATAATTTTCTCTTTTACATCAATTTAGACATTAAAAATATGTTTTTATCATATATGGTAAATAATACAATTCTTGTTTGTTATCTTTACGCAGGTAATCATTAATTTGTATACGAAAGTGAACTTCCTTTAAGAATGTAAACCATAGTTTTGTGCTTCTTTCATCTTTTCCCGATTGATTTCTGATAACTATCATTTTATATATGCTCCAAAAAGCTATAGTTAAAATATCATTTATCTTGTCTTCAACATTTATTTTCAGTAATGTAAATACATTCATTTCTACATTTACATTATAAACATGTTTTACCATTTGCGTAAAATTTCTGAAATATATTTCATTCATTTTACATTCCAATAGAGCATGATATAAATCTTCTCGACAATGACATGTTTCACATGTATCACTATTACTAAGTTTCCACAGAAATTATTTTCTTTTTACTACGATCAAATTATAAATGACTTTAAAGTTAAATTGTCTTAATTTGTTCTCCTTGATATACACAACATTTCTTTTATAAACATGTTTCCAATCAACATAACAATCTCATTTCTTTACCCAATATGATGGGCCTTCAATTGCATTTCCATTTTTAGAAAGTGAAATATAAAATAATTTACTTGATACTTTATGAATAAGTCTTTCCTTTTCTCCAATCAAAACTGTTGGTATTTCTAAACATATTGGTTCTTTCAAATTATTCATCCATACTTTGGGTATCATTTTTTCTAATCTAAAATAATCAACATTACAATTACTTTTGATTTCTTATTACGAACATTTTCTATTAATGTTGATGTTGTAATAAATCTATTATCAAAACAGACATTTTTCAAATAAATTATTCCACTTGAGTACCAGTTCTTAAAAAAGAAAGGTTTCTTTTCAAATACTACATATTTATTATACCATATAATCTGTTTATCTAAATCAACACTGTTATTTTCATTTTGTTTATTCATAATAACCCATGATTTCAATATTTCAAAATAAAAATGTGGCAATTTGTTAGCAAAGTATGTGTCTACCATATATACATCAATAGAACAATTCATAATTAACTTTAGCCCACCTAATGATTGAAAATACAAATTTGACATCTCTTTCCAAAAGCCATCTGAATCATCTAATATTTAACCTATCCATTTTAATCTAATACCACCTTCGTGATAATCTTTAGTAATTGTTTCTCTTTTAACTTTATCTATTTTGGAATTCCAAACAAAATTATACAGAATTTTTTCTAATTGTTTTCTTATATGTTGTGGTACCGAACAATACATTATCAAATGAACAACTTGACTAATGAGCAATGTTTTTACAATAAGTACTCTACCAAAAAGAGTAAGTTTTCTTTTTTTCCAATTATTTACAATTCTTTGAATCTTTTGTAATTTTGTTTGCCAATTCTTTTTTACCACCAGTTCCAAATCATTACTTATATGAGCTCCTGAATATTTAACACTACCTTCAGTCCATTGGAGTCCATATTCATGAAATTCCCATCTTTGTTGTATTGGGCCTAACCATTTCAATATTGTTTTATCTTTATTAATAAGGGGACCGGCTGCCTTTCCAAATAATTCTAGTTCTTTTATAATATGTCTTAAAGATGATTTTTCTCGAAAAAATAACGATGTATCGTCTGCATATTGCAGCACTTTTAATTCTATTTTTGTATCACCATACAAAAAACCTTTAATTTGTTCATTTTGTCTAATCTTTTCTGCCATTATTTCTGCGGCAATACAAACAACATTGCAGTTGAGGACAGCCTTGCCTTATTCCTCTACCTATCTGAAAACTTCTAGTTTTCCACCCGTTAACCAATACTGAACTTTCTACATCTTTATTCATCAATTTTACCCAATTACAAAAATCTACTCCTAAATTGAAATGTCTCAAACATTCTTCTATAAACTGAAATTCTATAGTATCGAAGGCTTTTTAAAATCCACCATCATAAATGCACCTTCAAATCCATTTTCATACACAAATTCAAAAATATCTTGTGTTAATCTTACATTAAAACCACTTAATCTATTTTTTATATAACCAACCTGATTCTCATGTATAATATTTGGTATAACTTTTTGCAATCTGCTGCATAACAGCAGCCATTGTTTTATCATCATAATTCAACAACGTTATCGGTCTCCAATTATTCAAATTTTCTATTTCACCCTTTTATAAATCAATGTAATAATTCCATGTTTTTGCGTATCAGACATTACATTTTTTATCGAAATTTTCATTCAGTGCATTAACAAAAATATACTCAATATCGTTCCAAATACCTGATAAAGTTCTATTGTTAAACCATCTCCACCTGGAGCCTTATTCTTTTTCATCTGAAATATTACTTTACGACATTCGTCTATTGTTATTATTGTTATTAATTATCTTATCTGTTTCAGTTAATTTATTAACTCTACAATGTTCAAAATATTTATTTACCTCAATTAATTCTATTTTTTACTAGCGTACAAATTTTCATAAAATGACGCTACCTCATTCTGTATCTCATCTTGTTTTTCAATAAACTTTCTATCTTTTCTTAACCAGAAGGTGAAAGAAACACTAAATTTTTTATGGGTTTAGAAAAGAAAAATGGTGAGAAAAAGAATAATTCTCTTTCTCACCATTTTTTTTTTCTAAACCCATAAAATATTTAGTGTTTCTTTCACCTTCTTCAATCCACTTAACTCGTGCTCTAATAGATGCTCCTTTACAATCTTTTGAATACATTTCTTCCAATTGATTTTTCGTTCGAATATATTCATCTTTAGTGTCTTCATCTATTCTATCTTCAACGTCTACTACATTTTGAAGTATTTAAATTTTTTGTTCTAGTTTTTTCCTTAACACATCAGCATTATTTTTTTGTTTAGCACAACATCTTTGTGTAAATTCACGAGATCTTATTTTTATAAGTTCCCATCTTTCAGAAAAACTAACATTCTTTAAAAAAAATATTATTAACAATGTTTCTTATTTGCTCTTTATAATCATCATCCTTAAGAACATTATTATTTAATTTCCAATATCCAGGACGTGATGCAACATCCAAAACTAAATTTCTCCACGTAAACTTTTACGTCCTTTTTACTGGGTTTCTATTTCTCCATATATCACATAAATCAAATTTTTAAATCAAACATTTTGAATTTATAGGAGTCTTATAATAATTATTTGTTATTCTCTTTTACATCATTATGAGTACAAAGTATTGAATTATAATCCCCGCCTATGCCAATTCATGGTGTTGCTTTCTATTTTGTTGAATCCAACAAGCATTTTTTTTTTAACTGTTCTCTAAATTTGTTCTCTGTCTGTGCATAAATATTAACAATACATAATTTACAATTGTTCCCTATAACATTCATCATAATTGCTCTTTCCATCTGGCGTACATTGTCTGGTTAGGTGGATCTGTAATGATGCGCTTGATGTAGAAGGATCATTTTCAAGAAAGGGGCAAACTGTTCTCTAAAGTGGGACGGGGGGCATTGCGAGGGAGCGAAGCGACCAAGCGGGAGAGGGTATGGGAGGGGGTGTCCCCCTCCCACTGTAGGGAGCTTTTGCAAATTTGTGGCTTTAAATTGTGCGATTTGGTGCATACCCGAGACAGAAATATTATATGATTCGTAGTTCATTATCCACTTTCAAATGTATTGGGGGGGGGGGGGGGGGGGGGGGGGGGGGGGGGGGGGGGGCGGGACATGTCCCCCCCCCCTCCCCGTTCTCCGCCTGTTGACATTTTTTTTTTTCCAAACGATTGGTGCCCCCCCCCCCCCCCCCCCCTGTAGCTACGCCACTGGTCAGAACCGTGTACAAAGTGAGTGCAATGAGTTAGTGAATGTCACTTTGCATTTTTGCTCATTACTTGGCCAATAAAGTCCATTTAACTTGAAATTTCCACACAATACCAGTGGACATATCTGATAACAACAATGTACATTGTATCAAGCACTCATCGCTTTTTGCACATGTCAACAAAATTACCTTTAAACACAGGTTTTCACACTTTTATTGGAATTGCGCAAACAATGTTTTATTATGATTTTCATTTGGTATTGATATACACGCTTTTTATTTCTGAAATTGATAATGAGAATATAAAACAACTGGTTAGAAAGGCGTTCAGGGCATTTCTTACGTTATATTCATTCAATTGTCCGCGCGTTTGTAATTATGCAGTTCATCAAGTACTATACGTCGCGAGAAGGGGAAGACGATGACAGCAGGTTGAACGACATCGTCACGTTTATGAAAGACAAATGGGCGCTGGAGATACCCAAGGTATTGATCTCCATCACTGGTGGAGCAAAGGACTTTCCGCTGGAGCGATATACCAGGGAATTCTTCAGACGAGCTCTCATAGAAGAATCCCTCCGAGCAAGTAAGATTTTCTCGTAAATGTAGTTCCCGGGGGGTAGTTCGGGTTTCTTACTCAGACGAGTGATGCCATCTTGCGAACGCCTTGCACAGAGTGCGGAACACATACTTGCCAGTGTTATGCAGTGCGCACACAATAACCTACTTCGAAATGGCGACCCGCAGTGTGGCATCTCCTCGCCTCATGGCAATCTGTAATGTGCCCCCTAACAAAAGGGAACGACATGCTTTCCATAGCATGGGAACAAAACGACTGGTTTCACTACAAAATTAATCTTTTGAAAAAGAAATGATCACGATTTCCAGTTATGTAATGTAGATTGTTTAAAAGTAATAAATGTGTCAATAATTAATGCGTTGTTTACTTCTTGCTACAGATGCTTGGGTGATCTCGGGTGGCACATATGCTGGGGTGATGAAGCATGCCGGGGAGGCAGTGCGAGACTGTGGTCTGGATGCGGGGAAGAAGGAGCTGGTCGCTCTTGGGATCGCTACGTGGGGCATCGTAGACCAGCGAAAGAAACTCAAATTTCAGGTAATATCCCAATTTATAGCCTTTTTACAGAGCCACGCGTCTGGCAGGAACGACTAGCTAGGGAGACTATAGCACAAGCACCGATTCGTTCGTTTATTAGCCAGGTCAGAGCATCATCGTGTGTATCATAGACCAAGAAGAGTGAGACAAGCATATGTCCGGCAGTCGTGAAACCTTTCCGCATCTGCCTGGCCCTCCGACGAATTTATTGTGTTAGTTATTGAATTCCTCTTGGACTAAGTAGAAACCGTTTATACCTCATGTCCGCGCATATTTATAATGCAGTAGGCATATGGTGTGCTGACGCAAGTTACGGCAGCGTGACCAGGCACAGTGACGGCGACATTCATTGTTTGAATGTCGCTGAACTTATATTTTGTGCCTGTAAAGACTGAACTTAAAACTTATGAATGGATAGTATTAATGGGCTTGCAACGAACAGTCACGTGTCACGTGTCACGTTCACGTTTTGCGCCCTTTCGTGAAATAGGTCACCCAAGTCTACGAAGTGTTGGGTTACGTGACCCAATAGTTTGTTGATATACTATATGCAATTCATGAAAGCTCACGTAAATTGGCGCTTGCGTAAAACAAAATAATGTCGTTGAGAAGAGACTAATTCTCGGTAAATTTAATCGTGAACGAACCAGTCCTACCTATACTTTTATACCAATTATAGGCGTACTCAGGGGGCAGGGGGATGGACACCCCCTACTCCCCCCTTACATTATTCTCAAGAAATGTCTTAGTCTCGGCCTCGGCTGCGATCATTTTCTACGGACACCCCCTACCCACAATCCCTCCGCTTACTTCAATTTGTCTGACGAAATACCCCCCCCCCCCCTAAACCCACCCCTTGAAAAAATCCTGGGTACGCCACTGCCTACAAGAAGCTAGTTCGGATGTCAAATACTTAAATTGATTTATTTAATATTGATTGGTTGGTGTGAGTAATTGTTTGATTGATTGATTGATTGATTGAATAATGATTGACTGATTGATTGATTGATTCTTAGATTAAATGATTGATTTATAAACCCCTCAAAAAAAGTTCGGAAACTCAAGTTTGATCGTTCATA
Organism: Echinarachnius parma; assembly: GCA_037951105.1. Lineage (NCBI taxonomy): Eukaryota > Metazoa > Echinodermata > Echinoidea > Clypeasteroida > Echinarachniidae > Echinarachnius > Echinarachnius parma. The sequence goes on along the minus strand of JBAMJV010001271.1, from coordinate 151,752 downwards.
TCTCTCGTATTTTTTAATAAGAATACTCGAAGTCGGTGTCACAATAAAGCCTCATTATATACCTTTCAAACGGTGCATTATGTGTAGTGATTATACAATTGGGGCGATTGCAGTAGCCCAGAGAATAGGGGGAGGCAGGAAGTGAAATCTCGCAAAATGGCCCCAATGCATTCAATTTACGAGTGCATGACTGTGTTGATCAGTTTTCTAAAGGTTAGCATTCTATTGAATACTGCCACCCTTTCCATTCATCAAAATTGTTGAATTGGATACCATTTTAATGGAAATTATCTCTTCATTACGATGGCATATTAATCGTAAGGATTATGCAAATGGAGTGTGTGCAGCGAACCGGAATATGGAGATGGGTCGAGTGTGAAATCAGACAAAAAGATATGGAGTTGACAACAAATCAGAGCGTTGAATTTTTTTCGAGCTTTTGGGAGGATTTTTTAGCATTTCAAATAAAATATTCATGATCAAATATGATATCAACGGAAAGCCCAACAACTCTTCTGTATGAAAATGTGAAATTTATAATGATTTTTGTAAAGGGCGGCTGCAGGGAGATGAATGGGAGGGAGCCACAAAAGTGACCCATTTTGAAACGCTCTGATTTCAAGGCACTATTCATGCGTTTTCAATTGAATTCCTCTCATTCATGGCCAACTCATTCAAGTCGCATTACATCCTCTACACAATGGTATACAGATACCGACACCAAATCAGAGCGTTTTGAAATGGGTCACTTTTGAGGCTCCCCCACATTCATCTCCCTGCAGCCGCCCTTTACAAAAATCATTATAAATGTCACATTTTCATACAGAAGAGTTGTTGGGCTTTCCGTTGATATCAATTTAAATCATGAATATTTTATTTGAAATGCTAAAAAATCCTCCCAAAAGCTCGAAAAAAATGCAACGCTCTGATTTGTTGTCAACTCCATATCTTTTTGTCTGATTTCACACTCGACCCATCTCCATATTCCGGTTCGCTGCACACACCCCATTTGCATAATCCTTACGATTAATATGCCATCGTAAGGAAGAGATAATTTCCATTAAAATGGTATCAAATTCAACAATTTTGATGAATGGAAAGGGTGGCAGCATTCAATAGAATGTTAACCTTTAGAAAACTGGTCAACACAGTCTTGCACTCGTAAATTGAATGCATTGGGGCCATTTTGCGAGATTTCACTTCCTGCCTCTCCCTATTCTCTGGGCTACTGTAATCGCCCCAATTGCATAGTCACTACACATAATGCATCGTTTGAAAGGTATATAATGAGGCTTTATTGTGACACCGATTTCGAGTATTCTTATTAAAAAATACGAGAGATATGATCGATGAAACTTGAGTTTCCGAACTTTTTTTGAGGGGTTTAGATTGACTCGATTCAATCACCATAATTCAAAACTATTAATCAAATCATTGTTGTATTACTTTTAAACTCATTGATCACTGTACTCACTCACTCGCTCACTTTTACATGCATGCACGTACAACGCCGTTAACGGCCACGCGCAGACTACGAGCACGGGAACTTCAGGCGTATGCGAACTGTATGGTCCGCTGCGTGTAGCAGTTCAGCTGGAAATTAACATTATTTTGTCAAAATCCACGCACGACACGTCTTTAGAAATACTCTAATAACAAGAAAATTAATGCAAGTGGTATGGTTGTACATTACCTAAATGACAGAACTGCATATTATCGTCTCAGATTACTCTGAATTATGCACATACATATTATAAACATAATGATTGAAACGATTTGATAAGGGGGTATCGGCATTTTCGTCGACATTTTAAAATCTCTTTGTGCGTGTATGTCTAGTCTTAGTAACAAGCGCTTGCAATTAAAAAAATCTTGATTAAACACTCACGTCACGTTTTAGTTAACGCGACACTTCGTGTTTTACTGGCGTGGAAAACAACGAATTGTCGGCCCTACACTTCGTAGATTTGGGTGACCTGTTTCACGAAAGGGTGCAAAACATGAACGTGACACGTGATACGTGACACGTGACTGTTCGTTGCAAGCCGTATTAATGGGTGGATCAGCTGCGAAAAGGCCTCGCGTACATTATGCAGCCTTTTCATGAGGCTGTAATAATTATGTCAATCAAAATATATGTAATGATATTATAATGTCCGTAATCACAAACATTAGTTATCAGCAATATAATCATCGAATTTAATTGAAAAACTAATCATGACGCGGATCTTCTTTAACGATGAAGAGAAGAAATCTGGCGTCTAGTCTTTGGAAAATCATTGGTTCAATAAAATCAAATGTATTTATACATTTATTCAGGAAGAGGAAGATGCATGCAAGTACAAACCCACGAAGACGACATCCTTGGACCCTAATCACACTCATTTCATACTGGTCGACGATAGAACAGAAGACAAGTTTGGAGGCGAAGTTGAATTCAGGGCTAAACTCGTTGACAAACTCGTCCAGGAAGGAGCCAGTAAGTGCCACAAATGTGTAAAGAAATACATTTCCAGTAAAAAGAATGTTACAAATCAACAGAATAATGGTATCAATTCGGACACCTAAACTATATCTTTAGTTCATTATCATAACTGTTTATCGTTCCTTGTTAATCTGTATCTTATGATATTATCAAAATAACATTACTATAACTTAATTTATGACTTCTTCAAGAGCGTCACATGTGTAGACAATACTAAATGTGATTTTATCCCCAACTTTGACTTTGTAAAAAGCACACCCGGGTTCCCGTTAGCAACGGGTTAACGTTTCCAATAAAATGTCGACAGTCAAATTTCGTGAATTCTATAGTAGATCAGACATTATATTCAGAGCTATCGTTGCTCCAAAAAGTATCCATTGATTCCTGAAAGTGAATTAAGAAATATATTTGTATATCTCATGATTGTATAAAAGCTAACTATAAGCGAGCGAGCTTCGGATGATCTGTTCGCGATTTCAATAGATTTTCTACTGCGCTGCGATATCGCTGTTGTTATCGATCAGGGGATTGGTAGTTGTGGTATCGTTATCACAACTTCGCTGCTGAGAATAATATTGACAGGTGATATTATACAGTTGTTAACTGGTGGTAGAGGGAATATCACGGAATGTTCCAATCCGAGTGATTTTAAATGCTATTGAGGTACGTGCACCTTTGGTTCTCATTGTGACGTCATAATACAATCTCTTTTGCATCGCGCGCAATACGGGTGACCTCTCTTGCCATAATATACACAAATGACATGGCAATCACGTGACTGTGTTTACCTAATCAATGACGCGTATTTTACAAAGTCAGATGATATTATACAGTTGTTAACTGGTGGTGGAGGGAAAAGCACGGAATGTTCCACTCCGAGGGATTTTAAATGCTATTGAGGGAAGAGTAAATAAGTCCCGAGACGTAGTCGAGGGGAACATTCCATGATTTTCCCGACAGCAAAGTTAACAACTGTTTTATCATCTGACTAAATCCGGGGGCTTAAATATACACATTCATGCATACGCATTGAAACTGAAATCAGTAAAAACAACATACATTTGGTTTTCACTGTGACGTCATAATACCATCTCTTCTGCAGCGCGCGACATGCGGTTAAGTGAGCCTTCTAGTTATAAACGGGTTGGTTTGTTTATTCATACTTCTATGGCTTTTTGCCATGTAACAGTCATAGAAGTAGTATATAAATAACTAGAAGAGAATCTACGCACTGCGCACTAATTTTCCCATAGCCTTAACACGCAGCAAACATGGCCGGTTAGGGAAACTTCATGGACTGGCTAACATGGAATGCTGGGTATTTCGTAGTCTATGATCTAAGACCCTCGATCGCATGCTAAAAATAATCCCACCACCCATAATAGATAGCCGACAACGAGAGAGATCTGCACAACAGCAGTGATGGCTGCCAGCCGAGGCCTCGTGAGCAGCGATCACTGATTTTACGCAGACCTCTCTCGTTGGTCGCGGGGTGGTAGGAGCTAGTTCAGCATGCGATCGAGGGTCTCGATCCTAGACTAAACGTATCCCAGAATTCCATGTTAGCCAGTCCATAAAGTTTTCCAAGATTAGCGCGCAGTATGACCCCCTGGTAACAGTATACAACTAATTGGGCTTCTTGTGATAGTCAAATCTATTACCGAGGTGGGCTTAAAATGATTATTACCCGAAGCGTAGCTGAGGGTAATAGTCATTTTGAGCCAACCAAGGTAATTGATTGCCTATCACAATCAAGCACATTCGTTAGTATACAACTAACGAATGGGCTTCTTGTGATAGTCAAATATATTACCGAGGTGGGCTCAAAATGATTATTACCCGAAGCGTAGCTGAGGGTAATAGTCATTTTGAGCCCACCGAGGTAATAGATTGCCTATCACAATCAAGCACATTCGTTAGTTGTTTTATATCACTCATCAATATCAGTGATTGTGTTCAGCTTATAGCAAAATAAAATAAAGTGAAAATCTCTTGAATATTTCATTAAATCGCTTGTAAATTTTGATATAAAAATCAATCGACATTAATGAAGCCAGTATGAGCCTCCAGAACCACGGCGCATCTAATACGCTTAAAGTCATTGTTATTTTGCGCATACAATCTCAAAGACGCAAAACTGAGTGCGCACCAACGCGCTGGCAGTTGCGCACATACGCGATGAATGCGTGCTAGCGCTCCCACGGATGTGCTTATTGGCTGTCTTGGCGTTCTTCTTCCTAGGTGAATAGTTTTTATTATATCCCTCATAAGATCGTTTTACCATTGTATTTGACAAATGATAGTTTTGGACAACACGCGCAATCCCCGCGCAATCATGTGACCGGGCTGTTAGCAAAAAATTAACACTAAAAGTTCGTTACGCGTTCGTCCCATAGATCATGTGTTTAAGCAAAATGCACACGCGATCAAATTTGTGCAGTACTCTATGGCGCACACGTTCTAGTCACATGATTGACATTACTGGTAAAAACTAACACCCTGGGAAGAAGAACGCCAAGACAGCCAATAAGCACATCCGTGGGAGCGCTAGCACGCATTCATCGCGTATGTGCGCAACTGCCAGCGCGTTGGTGCGCACTCAGTTTTGCGTCTTTGTGATTGTGTGCGCAAAATAACAATGACTTTACGCGTATTAGATGCGCCGTGGTTCTGGAGGCTCATACTGGCTTCATTATAAATGTCGATTGATTTTTATATCAAAATTTACAAGCGATTTTATGAAATATTCAGAGATTATCACTTATTTTGCTATAAGCTGAACACAATCACTGATATTGATGAGTGATATAAAACAACTAACGAATGTGCTTGATTGTGATAGGCAATCTATTACCTCGGTGGGCTCAAAATGACTATTACCCTCAGCTACGCTTCGGGTAATAATCATTTTGAGCCCACCTCGGTAATAGATTTGACTATCACAAGAAGCCCATTCGTTAGTTGTATACCAACAAGGGCAATCACGTGACTAGAACGTGTGCGCCATAGAGTACTGCACAAATTTGATCGCGTGTGCATTTTGCTTAAACACATGATCTATGGAACGAGCGCGTAACGAACTTTTAGAGTTAATTTTTTTACTAACGCCCCGGTCACGTTATTTTGCGAGTTGTCCAAAACTATCGTTTGTCAAATTCAATGGTAAAACGATCTCATGAGGGATATAATTGTTTTTATATCACTCATAAATATCACGGATTGTGTTCAGCTTATAGCAAAATAAGTGAAAATCTCTTTAATATTTCAATAAAATCGCTTGTAAATTTTGATATAAAAATCAATCGACATTAATGAAGCCAGTATGAGCCTCAAGAACCACGGCGCATCTAATACGCTTAAAATCATTGTTATTTTGCGCATACAATCACAAAGACGCAAAACTGAGTGCGCACCAACGCGATGGCAGTTGCGCACATACGTGATGAATGCGTGCTAGCGCTCCCACGGATGTGCTTATTGGCTGTCTTGGCGTTCTTCTTCAAAAGGTGTTAGTTTTTACCAACAAGGGCAATCACGTGACTAGAACGTGTGCGCCATAGAGTACTGCACAAATTTGATCGCGTGTGCATTTTGCTAAATCACATGATCTATGGGACGAACGCGTAACGAACTTTTAGTGTTAGTTTTTGCTAACAAGCCCGGTCACGTGATGCGCGGGGATTGCGCGTGTTGTCCATAACTATCATTTGTCAAAAACAATGGTAAAACGATCTTATGAGGGATATAATTACAAATAATAATAATATATCGCACTTATATAGCGCCTAATGCAGAACAGCCTCTAAGCGAATTATTACCCCTGGTCATATGGTACAGTTCAGACCCGCACAATTATCTTGTACACATTCTCAACTCCCCGGGGAGCATACTAGCGGCGGGCAACCCTATAGGTGCACCAAGCTAATTTTCACCAGACCAGGTACCCATTTGTACACCTGTGTAGAAAGCAGCAATGTGGATTAAATGCCTTGCTGAAGGACAAACGGAGTGGGCAGGGTTCGAACTCGGGGTCTCACGATCAGAAAGCACGCGCTCTACCGATCTTGCAACACCACTTCCAAATGTTACATGGCAGCTGATGCACTGTATTTTACTAAGTCAGGTGATAATACACATAATTCTGTGGCAAAGTAGGAAAAACTTTTTTTTTTTTGAGTTTTCTTGTATGTTCAATTGGGATATATCTCTCTTGTTAGAGAGGCAAATCTCTGTATGATGGTGTGATACATTTTAACAAATTTGTATACTTATACATTTATATTTTTACAAAAACAGAGTTCAATGTCTGCGTCCTTTTGAACGGAGGGCCCAATTCTCTGCGCACAGTTCTGGAGGCGGCCAAGAAGGGGACCACTATCGTCATCGTGAAGGGTACAGGAAGGCTGGCCGATATCCTGCACAGTGTCTTAGAGACTGACTCGCCAAGAAGGTACAGTGCACAAAGCTTTCAACATGGGCGTCGATCACGGGTGAATGGGGGGATATATCCTCCCGCCAATATTTGAGGTGCGGGAGATGGCCTGTATTATTATCCCCCCCCCCCCATATATGGGGTTCAGAAATATTAAATACGAATTAAGTTAAAGGGACACATACCCCCTCTCATTCATTATAGGGAAGTTGATACAATAGTCCTTTTGAAACCACATGTGCATCCTGAGAGTTCTCTGCCCCCTGGGTCCCGGTAGGGACTAACTAGCGGGACCCTACCTCCCATCACTCCTTCTTGCCAAGGCGCTCACCAAGTTTGCTATACGTGCATAAAAACCATATGCACGCTAATGGATTAATCGTTTCGCTCCCTCGCCGATGATGGTCGAAATTACTATCATACCCCCAATGGCGGGACGAATTTGACGCCTATGGCTTTCACCATTCGTTTCTCTCTCTTCTCTGGAAAACGATCAGAACATATATTGTTGAGCGATGAGTGGGTTATTCTGATTAGGGTCACCACTAAACGCTCAAAAGGCCAAATGCGGGGCCAAAAGTGGCCGCGCATTTGGCCCCGCTCTGGAGGTTGTCTCGGCCGCGGCCGAGCCGCGGCTCGGCCCCGATTTTTCTCATTGTAAACGCACGCAAGGCCAAATGCGGTACCAAATTGGGAAAACAATTCATTACAAATAACGCGCCTTTGTACTGTGACCCCGCGCGCCCCCAAAATAATGGTTTGTTTACAGGCCCCCCCAACTCAAAATGGAAGTTGGCCAAATTTGTAATGAAGAGAACCACCGATGTTTATGTTAATTCGACTGGCTGCCATGGTAATATTAGCGTAAATTCATTCATAATAATGCGCGGGCGCGAACTTCACAATTATCACGCACGAATTTATGGTATGCCTCTGTTATGACGTCACAATGAAAAACAATATTTTGATCCTAGTAGGGAAATCCCCTGTTTCTTGACTGTGCGCAATTAAATACATGACATCGCGTAACTGTTAGTAATGCGCGCAATTAAAATAATAGAGATGAATTAGAATACTTAAGCGTCTTTGGTATTATGAAGCGCAATTTTGCTGAGAAGTACGTGTTTAAATGCCATGGCAACTGCAAGTGCGCAATGCGTAATTACTTTAGCTTTTTGCGTAATGTGTTAATTTATCCAATGAATCCACGTCTGATAATTTATTCAAATGAAAAAAATCTGACGTACTACCTCATTTGCATGTCATTCGGTGCGTATTTTCAAAAACTTGCTGATAAAGGTGTGGCCTATCTCTGTGGTTAAAACGCTATACGCTTATTCAGTTGGGGTTCTAGTATTTATATTGTATTTCTGTGTTTGTTTACATGCAGAGCGCCACTACGACAAGATATTGAAAGGGCGGCCGGGCCGAGCCCGCCACTGTAAACGCACAAAATTGGGGGGGGGGGGGGGGGGGGGGCCGAGTACCGCAATTTAGGCCGCGGCCGAGCCGCGGCTCGGCCCGGCCCTGCACTGTAAACGGGGTCTTAGTGGTGTACCGAAAATTCATCTTCAAACTTCATCCGATGGGGTAACGTAAACTAACAGATAAAATTGAGGTTAAACCAAACCTCCCCATGTTACAGTTCTTAACTGGTGGTGGAGGGAAAAGCACGGAATGTTCCACTCCCGATGGATTTTAAATGCTATCGAGGGAAGAGTAAATCAGTCCCGAGACGTAGTCGAGGGACTTATTTTCTTCACGAAATAACACTTTAAATTCCCGAGGGGAACATTCCATGATTTTCCCGACAGCAAAGTTGACAACTGTTTTATCATCTGATTGCCATGTAACAGTGCCATGTAATATCCAAAAATATTACATGGCAGCTCATGTACTGCCATTTATGTCAACTCTAGGTACTGTATTTACCCTGGTTAACGACAGATTTGGTTCTGTTATCATGAAATGTATGCAATACTCAAATAAGGCGCACCACACAAGAATATAAAGTTCAAACAAACTTTTAATAAGAGCCAATGGTTCCAGCTCTTAAAATAAATCAACTGAATCACTTTATGCAAGTTTACATCTCATAAATGAAGTTGAATGGTAGCATAAGTATACAACAATTCAAGTCATAACATACAAAAAAGTTTCTTGCACACTGTTGCGAAATACTATCAAACTACACCATATCAGGATCTGTTGGATCATATGGGTCACAAAATGGCTTTGCTAAACACAGTAGACAAATCCATATAATCAGTTATCTTGATCTGAATATTTAATCAGATAGTGTGGCAGAAACATGGGTTTTGCAAGCCAAATTTCAAAAGTTGCGAGGTTATTGTATTATATGAAAGAAAATGTCATTTAATAGTATGCATGAAAAAATTAGGGCTTGAAATCTCTTTTTCGTGGAGTTATAGACCTAAAACTAATAAACCGTCGTCCAATTTTAATTGTGCATTATACGTATGTTCACCCAGTGAGGAAGTTCGTACACGGATTCCACGAAGTACCACAACGCTATGCGTGACCCCTACGTGACCCGCGCTAGTTACGTGACCCGCGCACAAATAAGAATAGCATGACCGCACACTAGGCAAAATAACCAAACCTAGCTTAAACTGGAGGTTGTCTCGGCCGCGGCCGTGCCGCGGCTCGGCCCCGATTTTTCTCATTGTAAACGCACGCAAGGCCAAATGCGGTACCAAATTGGGAAAACAATTCATTGCAAATAACACGCCTTTGTACTGTGACCCCGGCGCGCCCCCAAAATAATGGTTTGTTTACATGCAGAGCGCCACTACGACAAGATATTGAAAGGGCGGCCGGGCCGAGCCCGCCACTGTAAACGCACAAAATTGGGGGGGGGGGGGGGGGGGCGAGTACCGCAATTTAGGCCGCGGCCGAGCCGCGGCTCGGCCCGGCCCTGCACTGTAAACGGGGTCTTAGTGGTGTACCGAAAATTCATCTTCAAACTTCATCCGATGGGGTAAACTAACAGATAAAATTGAGGTTAAACCAAACCTCCCCATGTTACAGTTGTTAACTGGTGGTGGAGGGAAAAGCACGGAATGTTCCACTCCCGATGGATTTTAAATGCTATCGAGGGAAGAGTAAATAAGTCCCGAGACGTAGTCGAGGGACTTATTTTCTTCACGAAATAACACTTTAAATTCCCGAGGGGAACATTCCATGATTTTCCCGACAGCAAAGTTGACAACTGTTTTATCATCTGATTGCCATGTAACAGTGCCATGTAATATCCAAAAATATTACATGGCAGCTCATGTACTGTATTTACGGTACTAAGTCAGGTGATAATGCCCAATATAATTACCTTTAGAAAATGACCTTACATGCCTAACACATTGTGAATTAGATAGGGCAGAGTCGGTTGAGAAAGATAAGGGCGTTAAGTGATTTTTTTAGTGACATTTTCTTAATTAAGTTATGCATACCAAATTGAATCTTACAATTTCCTCTACCTTGTACCAAATTTCCAAACGATAATATACAAATAATTACTATGTATGAGTGCAATGGTACGAATATTTGCATGAGGTGAAAAATGGAATGTTCCGTTCAACGAGGCGAAGCCGAGTTCAATGGAACATTCCATCTTTAACCGAATGAAAATATTCGTACCATTGCACGAATGGAAAAACATTCATTATTTGTTTTATATGACACCTAAGTGTAAAAACTTACATAGATCCTGTCGATTAAATCGTCCAAAGCGGCAGACCGTCAGCGAAACAAATCCCGGTTTTGCAGCCATGTTGTTTAAAAAGTACTGTACAAACTTCCCAGCGCAATGCACAGCGCGCTGCCTTGCATGCCTTGAGTGCGTAATGTTTGTTAATGCGCTTGTTCATGAATGGAATATCTGCGCAATGCGCGCAGTTATTTTTAACGCGCGCTGGCGCTTGCACAACAACAAAATAAAAAAGTACCATTGCACGTTTAATGACGTCATTTATCGTTCAATGGTACTAAAAAAGTACCATTGCACGTTTAATGATGTCATTTATCGTTCAATGGTACTAAAAAAAGTAAATGACTTCAAAATCGTTGAATGGTACGTTTCCACAAATGTCATGTGACCTGAATTCAACCAATCACATTGCGAGAACATTCCAAGGTGTCATATAATTTGTTTTAATGACTGAGATATAGACCAATAATCAAAGGTACGGGTGTGTATAACTGCTTCTGTGAACTTCGTTGAAAATAAGAAGGGCGTTAAAGGGACATTCCCTCTTTTGCAAGCCAAATTTCAAAAGTTGCGAGGTTATTGTATTATATGAAAGAAAATGTCATTTAATAGTATGCATGAAAAAATTAGGGCTTGAAATCTCTTTTTCGTGGAGTTATAGACCTAAAACTAATAAACCGTCGTCCAATTTTAATTTTGCATTATACGTATGTTCACCCAGTGAGGAAGTTCGTACACGGATTCCACGAAGTACCACAACGCTATGCGTGACCCCTACGTGACCCGCGCTAGTTACGTGACACGCGCACAAATAAGAATAGCATGACCGCACACTAGGCAAAATAACCAAACCTAGCTTAAACTGACTACATGTAATTACATATTCTTCATTTTTGAGATTTTTTCCGTGACATACCTTTACAAATGTCGGCTTCACAATACCTTTACAAGAATAAGTACAATATAGTTGTAATATTACGATAAATCAGTTAAACTCTTTTATTGACCGATATATAGTCTGATTGAGGGACGCATTCGTTGTTCATTCGTAGAATCCAAATTATAGGGCTGTTCGATCTGATTTTGTGTGTGTGTTACATTCATCCCCATCCGTCAACTGGAAACTGTTCAGACGTTTTGTAAAAGAGGGACTGTCCCTTTAAGTGCTCAGTGCTTGGGCGCTTGCGCAGTGCCTTCGCGGCTCGCTTCTTTACTAAACCGGTTTGAACCAGTCCGGTGCGCGTGGAGACTTAATGCGCTTATCACTTTAATACAAATCCATAAAAGCGTGTGATTCGTAAAGCAGTTGTATAGAAAGGATAGGAATTGATGGGAGTTAAGTAATACAATTACATTCAAATCGTAAAGAGAATAATGATTTCTTCAGCATTGTACTTCATTGTGTGTGCAATGTTAATATACATCTTTTGCAATGTCTATTTCATCATGTTCATTGAAACTACGAAGTTACTCTGACCAATATAACTCGATTTTGGGTACTTAACGCCCTAATTATTCTAAGCAAAAAGGGCGCTAAGTTTGTTTTATTTTATAAAGTACCAAGTTTAGCGTGTTATGTCCAATGGTAGCCTGTGCCATAAGGTAACAATTTAGCATTTTGTTCATACATGGTGGTAGCTAGGGTAGGGCCAAGAACGGGGATGCACTTCCTCTCCCGATATACATTCATACACAACCAATTCTGTTTTGGTCTTAGGCAGCTTGTTACCCTTGTCTTGGTGACATCTCGGCGGTGTAAAAATAGTTTATTGTAATTTATTTCATTTAGACGTGAGGCCTTTAATATATTATCAAAAGGCTATAGACTGAATCTGTCTAAATTCACTCTCTAAAGCACTCTGCAGACAGAGCCGACTCGACCCGTTCCGACTAGTTTCAATCAGGCTAGAGTTGGGCCCAGTCGGTCGGATCCGATTCATCGTGTTGAATCGGCCCCAACTGGCATCCGACTGTCTCTCGACTGGCAAAATGTGTGTCGCGAGGCACTGAAAACTGAGCCGGTCCGAATGAAAATCAGTCGAATCGGGTCGAGTCGGCTCTGTCTGCAGAGGGCTTAAGATGTTCTATCTTTCCTACTCAGTGACTGGGAGAAAACGGTGAACATGGTGAAGGAGAAGCTAGGCGCGGATGGGGATGTATTCGACGACGATTTTTTTTCTTATCTGAAAGAGTGCTATAAATACGAGCACCTGTTCAACTCCTATGAACCAGACAAGAACATGGATCTAGAAGGATATGTTCTTGATGCACTTTTAAAAGGTATATATGTATTCTTGTACAAATGCTGAACATATTTACTCGTCTGATTAACTCACACTGATCACACCTGTTCCGACGTGTATGATCATGGCTTTCAATTCTTAGAGTTAAATTTGTATTACGCATGATAACCTTGAGAATAAGTGATGTAGCCAGGGGGAGGGGGGGGGGGGGGGGTACGCAACCCCCCCCCCCCCCCCCCCCAAATTCAGAAAGGTCCACTTTTTGCCGGTCTCGGGTCCACTTTTTACCTGTCTCGAGTCAACTTTTTACCGGTCTCGAGTCCACTTTGAATTGGTCTCGACCATCTTAACCGGCTTACACGACTCTCAGCCTGTGGTCTCGGCCTCGAAAATTGTTGGAAAGTGGTCTCGGTCCCGTTTTTTGTAAATTACGCACCTCCCCATGAAAAATCTTGGCTACGGGCCTGCCTTCTTGAAATAAAAAATAGGCAGAAATAATGTGGACATACATTTACATACGACAATAGATACGTAATATTCGAACAAATACATGGTTTCTTACTAGCTTATGTTAATACGGGGAAACAGAACGGCATACAAGAACCACTAGAGTTGCAATGAAGTTTGATCAATCTAGCCAAACTTATTGAATGATATTGTACACATGGATAAGCGATATTCAACATTAATATTCCTGGATCAAATACAGGCCTAGATGAACCAGGAGAAGCATCGGATGAAGACATTCATTGGGAGGACAAGCTTCAGCTGGCTATGATCTGGGGCAAAGTAGACACTGGGAGGAAAATCCTTGACAAATTAGATGTCAAACACCAGCTGACGGTCAGTTTGTTAGTTATTTCGTTCGTGTGCGTTCGCGTGTGTGCATGCCATAGAAGTATGACTCCAACACTGCCGTTGTAGAACTAGAAGGTAAACTGTATTGCCCGTAGGTACCGTACCCCATAGCCTTTGTACATAAAACAATGGTGGGCTGACGGTCTTGTTTACGAGCAGTATTGAACGGAGGAAGTTCGTCACAAAACTGCATTGTGGGGAAATAATATGACGAAACAATAAGAATGTGCGTAAGGCGCGCACTTTACCAAGCGCACTCACACTGTATATTTACTATGGCAAAGATGTCATTAGCGCGTACATTTGTTATTTTGCGCGCGATGAATTTGTAAACAATTTTTGCCCTTGGCTGAGACAGTGATCCGTGTATGAAGAGCGACTCTTCTGCAAATATTGAGCAATCATAAACAGTATTTAACACAAAATGTAACTAAAAAAGTGCTCTTATTAATGGGGTAGAAAAGGGCAACACAAATTGATTACGCTAGATAAAGAGGTGGTGAATATTTCACTGCTCAATGGGATGTATTTTATTATTAAATTCCAGATCAATTTCGAAATATACAGCCTGTCATACTTTTGATGACGTTTTGTGACGTAGCTAAACTGCTTCTAATCGCATACATACCTAACCATCATGGCGGCTGAGTTTACCCCCCCTGGTGCATGCATGTGTGTGCGTACGTGCCTGTGCGTGCGTGTGTGTGTGTGTGCGTGTGTGTGTGTGTGTGCGCGTGTGCGCGTGTGTGCGTGTGTGCGTGTGTGCGTGTTCTCACGCCGGCATTCTTGTGGGGTCTCGTGTGGGTACAATTATATACTTGTGGGGTATTTTTTCCTTGTGGGGAATAAATCATAGACACCACTAAGGAATAGCCTTAAATCGGCGTATTTAGCTTCAACGAGTTATGTGACAAAATCTTGTGACTGTGCCCCATAAGTGATACTTGAGGAATATTTTTTTTCTAGACACACCCCTACCCTCCCATGCACTCAGAAGGTTGCCTTTTTTCGTTGCAAAGATTTTGTGAAAAAAAAAAGTTTGCAGAAGCACTCCTTCAGCCTGTAGTAGCGCAAGTACCCCACAAGTCGGGTGCCCACAAGTATGCCTGGGTAAGTATGTGTGTGTGCGTGTGTGTGTGCGTGTGTGCGTGTGTGCGTGTGTGTGTGTGTGTGCGTGTGTGCGTGTGTGTGTGTGTAGACTTGCGATATAACCACAACTTTTTCTGAATTCTCTGTTCCTATCGTGAAAGCTATCTACATGGTAATGTGGATGTGGTGTGGACGTGGTGTGGCAAGATTGGGAGAGCGCCCGCTTTCCAATCGTGAGATCCCAGGTTCGAACCCAGTGTATGCCCATCACGTTTGTCATTCAGCAAGACAATTAAACCACAATTGATGCTCTCTCCCCAGGTGTATAAATGCAATTTGTGTATGCAATTGTAATTGTATACCGTGGAGTGCGCCCTGTGGCCGCAATTTAATGTCTTGCTCCCAAGGGAGCAGCAATTGCACGTCATGTGCGGATTGATTGTGAGTGTGTCCGATAATATTATTATAAATCATGTTATGTGCTACATAAATCGAAACATTTGTTATTATTATTATTGTGACTTCCGCGACAACTTCTCATGTCGAACGAAATGTAACCACGACAGAAAATTAACATTTCATACGACATAATCGTTGTGGGTTTTATTGTTACCAGGGCTTTACATTCATGAGGTGTCCATTACGTTTGTCCATACCCAGTGTGTATCCACTTCAGCTGATGTCTACCCTACATGGTACCAGTTTTCCTTACTCGCAATAAATTGTGAATTAAAGCCCGATCATGCATGAAATTAAAATTCGAACGAATTGAAATCGTACTTTTTTCTAAGGTGATCAGATGATCGCTGAAATAGGCAAATAAACCAAACATGTTCACAATATATACTTATAATAATTATCATTATCATGAAACTAGTTCGTGTCGTTTTCCCCCTGTTTTTCCTTAATTAATGTATGATAACGCATATTATTATACAGATGTTAACTGATGGGGGAGGGAATATCACAGAATGTTCCTCTCCGAGATATTCGAAATGCTATTGAGGGAAGATTATAAGCCCCGAGACGTAGTCAAGGGACTTATTGTAATCACGAAATAGCATTTCAAATCGCGAGTGAACATCCCATGATTATCCGGACATGAAAATTAACATCTGTTATGTTATATGACAAAAGTCATACTATCAGCCTCTTTGAGCTCATTTAGAAAATGTGGCTTTTCGAAGAGATATGATGACGTCATAATAGAACCACTCTCTCTCTCTCTCTCATAGTGACGCCATAATACAATCTCTCTTGCAGCGCGCGTCATGCGGTGAACAGTGGGCTCCGCCGTGGAATATAACAAAATACTATTGCAATCACGTGACATTGTTGAGCAAATCAACGACTCGCATTCTACTAAGTCATATAATTTAATATTATATAACCTGATACGTTCTATTTATATATTGCATAGGAGGAGAGCCTTAACAATCTCTTCCTGCAGGCGGTGAGAAATAACCAGACAGAATTTGTGAAGTTGTTTCTTGAAAAGTGCGTCTCTGTCGAAAGCTTCCTGACATATAAAGAGCTTGACGAGCTCTACGAACAGGTTCGTATTTCTGGAGGGATCCTCTCAAATATAACGCCCTTTTTTCAAACAGGCACTTATTGGTGCGTGATAACACGCCAATTTTATGTTGGTAAAGCTCAATCAAAATTACTGAAACAGACTTGACTTTGAGCATGTTGAGAGAGTTAAACTGAAAAGCAAATGTTTTTTCAAGCATCATGAATCACTGGAAAATTTCAAATTTTAGGAACTGGATGTATTTAGTATCTCGGCGGTTCACGATTTGTTTAACTGAGTTTGGTGATTCGCACAAAAGTGATATTCTATACCTTGAATGGAATGGAATTCATTAAATTTGTTACGCGTAATATTATGATGTTTTTCGAAATTTCGAACTGGATGAATTCAACAGTAAATGAAATGAAAACTATTTAAATGTATAATTCTAAATGTTTGAACTTTTTAGCATAACTACAGATTTAAAATAGATATCGGTGATGGTCGTGCAAATGAAAAGATGAAGGGATTATGTCGGTGGGTATTTATGAATTATATTAAAACATGTTTTATCTTCCACTGTAGATGGATCCAAAGTCGCTAATCGACAAACTTATGAGAAGTTCCAAAAAAGAGTTCAAGGTTCGTATAATTGTATTCTTCCATTGATATATTTATGCTAGTTATCTTTCTTACTTGTTATATTCATTGTGATGAATATCATAAGGCCCAATACAAATTTGGTGGATTGGAGTAACGGGCAACCAAACATTAGGGTAGGTAGGTAGGGTTTTTTTTTTTCAGGATTCGCACAAATACACAAAAACGCACATATAACACACAAATAACACATATCGCAATTGGAAAAAAAAAA
This sequence comes from Echinarachnius parma, assembly GCA_037951105.1. Lineage (NCBI taxonomy): Eukaryota > Metazoa > Echinodermata > Echinoidea > Clypeasteroida > Echinarachniidae > Echinarachnius > Echinarachnius parma. Next base: position 134,531 of record JBAMJV010001271.1, on the reverse strand, counting down.
AATATATAAATTTTTTAAATAAAAAAAAAAAAAAAAAAAAAATCAGAAAAAACCTTTAGGGTAGGCGGTATTTTTAGGGTCGGGCGGGTTAGGCCAATCCAATCATTTATTTTTCATGGCCTAAGGATAAGACTAATGTCGTTAAATCCTAACTTAAAAGCCTACTTTGAATTGTCATGTGTGAATTATTATTATTTGAAATGCTGTAACATAATATTTTTTAAAACAATAGTCGCCTTATTGACTTTGAAACGAATATGTTCATATTGAATTTAATTGAATTCATTTCCATATACAAAACACATATGAAATACAAAGTATACATACAAATGAATTGTGTTGTGGAGCCAGTATAAGCCAAAGGCCTGTCGAGAAAGGCTTCATGATTTACATGGGTTTAAAGCAAGACAAACTTAATAAACTTACTTAATAAAAAGTAGTTTGTGTTTCATTGGAAGGCATTACGTTGTCAAATTATTCAATAATACCTGTTTGTATGAGCTTTTAAAGTGGACCTTAATAATAATGTTGTTCCTTTAGTAGTAGTACGCATCAAGGGAGGATGAAAAGTATGTTTATTTCTAGTGTTATAACTATGTTCTCATTCAAATTAAATCCTTTTTTAAAGATTGGGGTATAATAGATAGGATTTTTATTTGTATTTATTATTATTTTTTTTTACAAATAATGGTTTCGTTGGACATACATTTTGAGAATGTGTAACAATTCGAATTTCTCTTTTTTGTAACTTAACACGTAACTTAAATGCGATGTAATGAATTAATGATATAGTACTTTGAAAATATCATGTGACAACAAACGTACTTCATTGAGTTTACCACTATTCTGCACTAATTTTCTACATAATTGTAAATTAAATTGTACATTGTATTGTTTTTAATTGTATGCAGGGCCCCTTGGTGGATCAGTTGTTTAACTGAAAAGGCAACCATGTTGAAATAAAACGTTAATAAATAATAAATAAATAACTGTGAGATATGGGTAGGATTCCATGTTAAGTTTTCATCCATTACAACACCTAAAAATGTAAACTCATCAATTATGTTGTATATGAATATTTCTTTTAAATAATTGTAAATCATAAAAAGTAGCTTTTCTATAATTACCGAATATCATAAATTTTGTTGTATCAATATTAACTATTTAGTAATTTGCTTTGCATCTATCTATAAGTTGTAACTGTACATTCATAGCGGATATTTTTACCATATATAAATAAACGAATCATCAGCAAAAAGTATATATTTAAGTAAATTGGAACAATAACTGTATGTCATTTACATAAATCAAAAACAAAAAAGGTCCTAATATTGATTCTTGGGGCACTCCACGTTCATCTGGTTTTTGTTCTAAATTATTTCCGTTTAAAAAAGGGTAAATTGCTGACGAGTATCTAAGTAACACTGAAACCACTGCAATGAAAGCCCTCTTATACCATACTGTAATAATTTACAAATAATAATATTGTGATTAATTATACCAAATTCCTTAAATGAGTCAATAAATACGGACAATAAGTTTTCTTTTTTATTAATCGATTCATGTATATTTTGCACTAATTGTAATATTGCAGTGGATGTGTCCTTGCCAAGGACTAAAATAGAAAGTGTTGCAATGGGTCGATAAGTATTCATGTTATATTTTGGGCCCTTTTCATGAATTGGAGTAATTCAGGCTGTTTTCATCTCATTTGGAAATATACCTTGTTCTAAACTATAGTGAAATATTTTACATAATGGAGAAGCTAATATCATTATTTCTTTTTTAATTACTCAAATATCAATAGAGTCAAACCCGGGACTTGTATTATTTTAAATATTTATTACAATTTCAATTATCTCTGTACATGTTATTGGTTTAAAATGAATATACGATGCGTTATAAATTGATCATTTGATGTTCCATTACATTTGGATTAACCAAACATAATTCGCGCATATTATGTAGACGCACGGATTATGATATGAATCCAATTATTGTACGATTGTATCTACTTGCAATAGGGAGAGATGACGTTCACGACGTTGGGAAAGTGCTGGGACTGGCTCAAGGATAAGACTGAGTCTTGTAGGAAAGAACATGGCAACGACAACAACAACGAAAACAACGACGGCGGCAACAATACAGATGTAAGACACACTGAACTCAATTAATGTTGTTTAGCGAAGGGATTTACCAACTTTGCCCGAATCGACCTGCAGACTCACATTTTACATTGAATGTTTTACCTTTTTGTTGGATTTCTACTTATTTTAAGTATGTTTTGTAACATGCCTTTTTTGCAATGTCGCAATTGCGATATGTAGCCCCTTTCTTTACACATAAGACGAGTAACCTCAGGATATTAGAAATAGACATGGGCGCCACCGATTCGCCGGGAAAGACTTGGACTGGCCTGCTTTTAATATTATTGAAACAGAACAAACTAAAATAGTTGCTGATAGGCAAACAAATTATTGTATGTTTGAATAGGATGATTGAACAGTTCTCTTTATTTTGATTATGCCTACCTGATTTCTGCTTGAAATTTTCGATTGAATAACATAGATTTAGGGAAGGCGTCAACATTAGCGGGAGGTAACTATAAATCCTTTAGTGGCTCGCGTGTGAACGATGTATGCGACGCGCTCTCCTAAAATGCGTTCAGGCCGCAAGGGAATGATGGCGCGAAAACAATATATCCATTCTAAGCGGCTTCCTGCGGTAGGACGGCATTATAATTTTGACGCCTCCTCTTAACATTTAATATCGAATACTAAAACCTATTTCTTTCTGTTTCTCGCTGGCTTTGACGTTTGTCCCGCATTCTTTCGTACTCGTCTTAGGATGAACAAGACACATGTTGTCTTTCGCACTTCCAGTGTACTGCTGAAACCAAGGTGAGAGCGATACAACAATTTTAATATACATTGAGCAGTCTTTCTTATCTCATAGAAAAATGACTACATGATTACATCATTCGTTAAAGTTCATTCAGACTTACATGAAGGCTAATTCGTTTTATTTTGTATGGGTAATTATTTCCGTGACACGTTAATGAAGATTTTCTTATAAACATAAAGTAACCAGTATGCTGCATGCTGATTATAATGTCACCGTACGTATACAATTAACAAAACTAAGAGTATCGCAGTATGTTCGATCAACATTTGTACTAGCTTTTAATACAAGGGACAGGCGAACCTTACAAACGGACAATTCAATAAATTTGATCAATCGTAGAAAAAAAATTGACTCGAAAAAAGAATCTCACGATGATATATATGTATATATATATATCATGTATATATATCATTAATACAATTTGGAAACTCGTATGAAGTGAAAAGTCACTTTGAACTTAGTGTGGAAACTTACTTGGAACTCTAGCGGTTCTCACATAACTTTTTATATTTGTATAACTAACAATTCTGATCATTGGACCATTTAAAAATTTTCAAAATATCCTTTTCGTTATAACGATAGATATATGTATATATCATAGACGCCGGAAGTGGGAGGGGGGGGGGGGGGGGGGGGAGGGGGATACCCCCTCCCGAACCCTCCCCCTCTGGCTCTGCCCCTGCGCATTACGTTATTATAGCGGTGTGATTATGGCGTTTTCGCAACCTCAACGCGGCCGTAGAAATTGGCGGGTCGTGTGCAAAATCGCCAATTTCCTGTAGTAACAGCGGTCCCTCCGTTCTTGGACTGTTATCACCGACCGTCTTCGGTCAATTTTGCGGCAACAGGTGGCCTTGGGTGGGTGACTACGTCGCGACGCGTCGTCGTCTCTCTCTCTCTCTCTCTCTCTCTCTCTCTCTCACACACTTTGGCCCGTATTCACAAAGGAGGTTTGTACAAACCCTGGTTCAAACCGCGGTTTACATCTATGGAATGCCAATTGTAAACTGATGGAGAGAGAATGTGTACCCAACATTGTTAACAAGTAAGGAATTTACATTCTCTCTCCATCAGTTTACAATTGGCATTCCATAGATGTAAACCGCGGTTTGAACCGGGGTTTGTACAAACCTCCTTTGTGAATACGGGCTAGTATCTCTGACTACGGGAACTGGTTGGTCTGTGTGCAAAGTTAATGGGGATTTCAGAATCATGAAGGGAATTGGTTAAAGACGCTTTCCCAGATACAGTTAATCTTAAGCCCGAATTTATTATCTAGGTATGCACCAGATTGCACAATTTCAAGTCCAAAATGCAAAAGCTCCCTACCGTGGGAGGTGGGACACCCCCTCCCACACTCTCCCCCCGCTCAGTCACTTCGCTCCCTCGCAATGTCTCACTCTCACCTCTGGCTCAAAGTTGGCAACCATGTGAGTGTGGTTGGGCATGAGCCCCTAAACAAACAAATCGTGAGCCCCCTTAGGTCTTTGACCTCCCCCCCCCCCCCCCCAATCCAAAACTACTTCCGGCGCGCCTGATGTATGTAATTGAAGTTTTCGGACTTGGAATTCTCCATTGGAGAATTTCAACTTTCTTACAAGTGAGTACAATGAGTTGTATATTATAATTTTACATCATTGCTCATCACTCGGCCATATGGCATTCAGTTATCGTGGACTTTTCACACATCTCTCAGTATATATATTATATCACTTACAATTTAAATACACATTGACAACCCTTCATTACTTTTGGCACTAGTAATCAAAGTTACTGGATCCCTTTAATTTAGAAAGACATTAATATCACCATATTCTTGCTTATCTTACATGTTTATCATTTGGAATCTTAAACTAGCCGTCATGCTGGGCACGAGAGGAACCTGGTAGTACACTGGAAAGAATCGACAATATCACAGGAAAGCTCACTAACCTAAGTAAGTTACCATCATACTCTAATGAACAACATTAACAAAAATAATTTTATTTTACGGAGGTATTATAAACCTAACACAACAAGTAATTCCCCCTTAAACAACTCATCATCATTTCACATAACCTAGCATTGTTTCAAAATGTCTTAACAAATTTTTTTTTTTTTACAGTTATGTACATTTTGTATGAAAATTATGTTAATTAATTTCAAAAATTTACATAAATATCGTACTTTCTATAACAAAATAACACTTTTTGTTCCAGGGAATGTAATGCGTAAAATATTTTATGAGCAAATTTGGGGACAAATTAGATGTATACCGATGTCAAATCATCTCTGCATATAATGTGTGAAATGTAATTTAGAAACAAAAAGACACTGTAATCAAGGATAAAGCCTGGGAGAGAGGTATAAAGCTGGCTCGGCCTCGGTTGCTACGATAAAAAGATGACGATCGATTACTCAATTGGTCAATGTCGATATCATCGATCATGAATCACCAATCATTTCGTTCATGTGTAATGCAGGGCTTATCGATCACAAACAATATTTCATCGATCATGTATCAACCATTTTGGGGTACCTATCGTTTTGTACGTATGTATAATGCAGGGCTAAACGATTACAGCAAAGAGATATCATCGATCATAAGTCACCGACAATTTCGTACGTATGTACATTTCTAATGCAGGGCTAATCGATTACAACACAGAGAAGAATAAGGAAGATGACACTGTAGCGGAACCTTTCCAGAAGCTCTTCATGTACGCAGTGCTTCAGGATCATCTTGAGATGGCCAAGGTGTTCTGGAGAAGGGGCAAAGAGCCCATAGCTGCAGCAATGACAGCCACCGATATCCTCAAGGAGATGGTCGATAAGAACTTCACAAGATACCCAGACGAGTGTGCATCCTTGTTCAAGACGGCGGAGTACGTTTAAAGGGACCCATTATCTTAGTTCAATGTGCAAGAACGGACGAAGGGTTGATAAATTAATATCTATTTGATCTGACACTCTTCCGATTAAGATGAAGGGTGGTCCTTACTATTTTAGAGTGTCATTATGAAAAGGGTTTCGAATGTATCGTTATACGTCCATTTCGTGACGAATTGTGCCCGCAATGCTTGCTGGTACAACCCGGACATATTGTATCGTAAATGGGAAAGGAGGATAACCGGGAAAAACAGGTGAACTAATGCTATAGCTTTTTAATATGATTGTGCGAATACAATAATCGTCCATATGTTTATGGTTACTTACAAATGTTACAACACTGGTAATTTTTAACTAATCATTGTGCACGACGTATCATGGGTAGTACATTGGCCAATCTCAAGGTTCAAGGTTCAAGGTGCAGTTATTTCCTTCTTTCACAAAACATTTTGTACATAGGATATCAACAAATAAGAAACAGGAAGAACATAAGTATAATTTGAAGTGCAATATTTAGTCAATATACAACCCAAACGTGTTCCTCTAAACAAGTCATGAAAGAAAGAGGAGACCTTAAAGAAGCCGGGCTAGTTAGAGCAAGGTCCCCAAAGAAAATAGAATACATTAATGTTTTAATTACTTTGACACATCTATAAAAGCAAAACTATCTTATAAGACTAAAAATGATTACACGTGAAACAAATTGTGACCGCTTACACCAAAACCCCCATAAAGTCGCGGTATATGATTCTCCAGTACGAGCCAAAGTATGTCATTTTTGCTGAAAAATCAAATATTAAAACTTTACTTTACCTGAAAGCATAAACTTTCTTCTATCGACTGTTTCAAATTTGGAGTCTTAAAACGAAGCCAAAGTTGAGTTAATGGATTCAATGGATAGCTCCTCCGCACTACGCGCCTGAGTGACCCTAATCTTTAGAGCCTCTTTTCTCCTCATTCTGTAAAACTAGACCTTCCCACTCTCCTACATTTAATCGCTTTGTTGAATAGGTTTGGAGTGTCCAAATTTGTTGAGTTATATATCATTTTAAAGCTTAGCGTCTACTCTTTCCAGCTAGATAAAAAAATCCAAATTCATGTTTGTCAACTTTTTGGGGGTTTTGGGGTAAGCGGTCACAATTACCCTATACATGCTTAAAAAGTAAACTATGAGCTGGGCCTCAACTATAAATCGACTCATCATTTTAAGAATAATATGATTTTGAAGAAGAAAGAAATACGTATGAGACAGGACCGCCGTTTTATAGCAAGCTCTGTTGATTATATAAGTTGTCGGCATATCTACGTGATTCTTGTAATGCCATATATTTGTTTCCCCATAACAATTCCGTGATCGAAGCTTTATTATAAGCAGTCAAGTAAGTTACCTTCTGTTGAACACTATCATGACTATGGTGCGTGGGAATTTGTTTTATTTTCTTCACTGCTCTCTCAGAGAACTGGAGGATATGGCGGTAGGTGTCATAGAGGAATGCGATGATGACAACGAACAGAAAACTGCGGACCTTCTCACCGATAAGCGAGATAACTGGGGCGGTTTGTCATGTATTGAGGTTGGCTTGAACGGGCCCAAAGACCTCAAGTTCTCATCTTTGAATAGCGTGCAGCGAGTGCTCGAAGAAATGTGGTGTGGCCATCTGGCTACCAGAATCGGAACTTGGCGGGTAAAATATTTATGCCAAATACTCAGATACTTATCTAGATAATATATATTGCATCTTTGTGTATTTTTTTCAAATCAGAGTTTCATCAATAAAGTTAGTGTATGGATTATACCAACGTTTCTTTCTTCCGAAACGAACGAATGTTTTAAAACATTATTTTCTCTGGATTACTGGATTATAACGTATACGTTATAATAAAACTATTCACAACATTTATTAAATGTTATATTGGGCAATGTTGGGTATCTCATACATACAAATATATGCCTTATACAATAAACAATGCACACAAGTATATTGTGACAATATTTTGTTGTTTATTAATATTTCATCCACTCTTTACTTAGGTCTGGCTGGCAACGATCTTCCCGCTGGCCGCCTATATCGTCCCGTTTAATGTGGTACGTAAAATGCACTATTTATTAGTAGGGACCACCGTGGTCTAGAAAGTACTTGGGTTCAATCCTAATGAAAGACTTAAAACCATCCGGAGTCTCTGTTTCCGACGGCTTGTGACACTATTTTCAAGTTTTTACAATTTTTTTTTTTTACTTTAAACCTGATTTCACAGAACAATTTTGAGAGGAGTTGCTTTTTTGTGCGCATGCATGGGTCTTGGCCACATGAACTCATTATTTCCCGAATATCATGATCAAATATCACCTTATTTTTAAGTTTAATTAACAACTTATTGGAATAAACGTCCAAAATCCTCCTCTTTGTGATTGTATTTTTTGTTTAATGCCTTCCAAACATCAATAGTGGACAATTTAACGTGCCCTCTGTTTTATCATTTGCCATTCAGGATGCTGGGTCTAAGAAAAGCATGAAGTCGAGGTAAGTATACCATGTTTTATAGAAATATCTCCCTCTAAGATACTCAAATGTAGTATGAATTTAAGATTATGAATGACTCGCTTAGAACACGCGTAAAAGTATTATTTTAAACTTACTTGTTAATAAATGATAATAATATATACCTATAAATTAGACGTATGCTTAAAGGGATCAAGTAATTTTGTTCACGTGTGCAAAAAGTGATGAGTGGTTGATACAATGTATATCGTTGTTATCTGATATGTCCACTGGGCGTTGTGTGTGAAAATGTTAAGTTAAATGGACGTTATTATGGCCGAGTAATGAGCAAACATGCAATGTAATATTCACTCATTGCACTCACTTTGTACACGGTATTGTGGATAATTCAACATCTGAACACTTCAATCGTAAATATCTTTTTAACGAAAGGGAATTTGAAAAACCAAAACCTGTCCCATGCTTTTATTGTTAATACGAATACATCATCATCATCATCTTATTCTCCCTCCACCATTTCGGAGATCAGCGATCCCACGGGCCGCAAAGACATCAAAACTGGTCACAGGAGCACAAGAGTGGAGCTGAAGAATACAACAAGGTATGAGGGAACCGCTAAAATTTCATTTGGATTTTGAGGCTTTGGACAATGTTACTAAGTCCCTTTATTGCTAAAAACTGAAAAGAAACTTCGGAATTAAAAAAGGGGTAATACTAAAAACGATGACGTTGCATAAGGATTGTAGGAAAGTCACAAAAACTGGCGACTGAAATAATAATCATTGGGCTCGATAGGGTTAAATGGGTAGCCTCAACTAGTAATTTTCGAGCTCTGTTATCATCATTTGAATTGTTAAAGGGATAGTTGAGTTTTGGTAGAGAGGGCGCTAGACTACTTATTTTGTTTGTGAGGTAATGAAAGACTGAGTGTAAAATAATAAAATCATCTTTGTTTGATCAAAATCGGTTCAGAAACGGCTGAAATATCCATAAATATAACAATTTGTAATAATCCTGTGGCCCCAGGTTTATTAGAGAATTTTGAACCAGCCGTTAAAAATTTAAAAAAATGCTTCCTCTTTTCAAAAAGTTACAAAATAGGTATTTAAATAGTTATTGGTTATTTCTCTATCTAATCACTATTTCAACAAAGCATCACATGCACAATATATTATTCAAAATGGTTGAAACCGATGAGTGTTTAGAGAGCGCCCTCTTACGCTTTAACGGCTCTTTTGGAATGATAACATGATCTTTACTACGTCATTTGTAATTTTGTGTTCCTTTCTAGTTATAACTATTAGTTTGTAATGTAATGATGCAGGTTTTGGTTACTAAAATTCAGTTTCACCAAAACTGTACTCTCCTTACCAGAACTCAACTATCCCTTTAACTGCTCTACTTAATATAAATGTATGTTAAATCTTGGTTTGTTATGAATAATACATTCATTAAATAACTTGTTCAGATAGAGTCTGATAAACAATGATCTTGTAAGGGAAAAGGCTGACATGCAAAAACAAAATAATGCTCTCTCGGCTTCGTATGCATGGTATGTACAACCAACTTTGTTAAATTTGCGGATGGGGGCATTATGACCCCGGCTTTTAATTAGTTTTAACATTTTGCTAACCGGTAATGTGATTATATTATGTTTTTCATTTACAGCAAAGGAAAAATTATGGCGGAAAAGGTTGGGAAGCAGGCCAAACAAGGAGTGAATAACTTCGTGTCACCCTTGATTTGGTTGTACACGTCTCCACTGGTGAAGTTCAGGCTTCATATGGTTGGTAGATTGATTAATTTAATTCTGAATTAATTCAATAGGCTCATTTTTTAGTATCGAGTACAATCGCTTTTACTAAAGGACCCTGGTTCTATACACTTGTAATGTATACAATATATCGGGTTTGTTTGTTTAGTTTTCAATACCTACTTAATTACCGTAAATTATAATATGTTAATATAGGTTTTCCCGGTCAAATTCGTCAAAACAGCAGCAAATCTGACGATTCGATCATTCAAATTAGAGCGATTTCTTAAAGTGCTGCTTGCTATATTCATTTTCACTTTAAGCGCATTCAAATTCGTTAATAGGCATTTGATGTTGTACTCCTGTTTATTAAAAATTGTTTTTTATCGGTCAAATTAACACTGCACAATCGTCATTAAATTTCGCGCAGGTAATGAAAAGCAAGAAATTTGTACCTCAATCAACATACAAATTCGTTTATAGGCACTTGATTTCCTTCAAATTGGTTCGGTATATAAATATTCATATCATTTTTGCATTTGTTCTCAATGTGTATTTATCAAAAATGAAGTTTCACATACTACTGCGATAATTCAAAGACATAATTATATTCCCCATAAGCATGATAAGTAGACATTGTGCATGGAAATCACCTTGATTTTCATAAGCAATATAATCTCAATAATTTCAACAATTTGTATTTCAATAAAAGTTTATACACCGTGTCCCAGAAAAAACGAAACCGGGTTTCATGGCAGAAATTTTCTGTCATAATGAATAATTTAATTGATGATATATATATGCCTGGAAAGCTCTGTGTCTCTTCTTTCATTTGATGTGGCACATACTTCAAGCATGACTGAATTAGAACAATGGAAAGTGGTGTTACCAATATTCAATTTGCACGCATAAATTTGAAGTTTGGGTGAGTTTTAAGAGTTGTAAACGTACTTATTTTTAAAAAGGACAAACACCACATAAAAGTTCATATTTTTATCTTTTACATGACACCTCATGCTAAAAAAATAAATGATTTATGCCAGAGAACGAGTACAATGAAAACATGCCTGATTTCTGCCCGAATGAGTGAAAGTTGAGTAAGAAGTCGCTCAGCTTTCCTGACTAGCAGCTGACAATGGACTTTGATGCATGAGTGAATTTACACAAACATGGGGATCAGGAAACAGGCTAGATCAGGAAAGTTACTCATTTGGGCTGGAATCAAGCATGTTTTCATTGAATTCGTTCTCTGGCATATATAATTTATTTTTTAATCATGAGGTGTCATATAAAAGATACAATTATGAATTTTCATGCGGTGTCTGTCCTTTTTCAAAAGAAGTACGTTTACTACTCTTAAAACTCTCCCCCCCCAAAAAAAAAAAAAAAAAAAACCTCACCTAAACTTGCAATTTCTGCGCACAAATTAAATTTTGGTAACACCACTTTCTATCGTTCTAATTCAGTCATGCGTGAATTATGTGCCATAAGTTGTATATCAAATAAAAGAAGAGACACATAGCTTTTCAGACATATATATATCATCAAGGAAATTATTCATTATAACATACAATTTCTGCCATGAAACCCGGTTTCGTTTTTTCTGGGACACGGTGTATATCTAATCTTCATTCAATTGATCTATCAATTTCATCATTATTCATGATGTTGATACTTCTGTTTGGTTTCATATATTTAATTCAAACATCCCGCCCTCTTTATTTTTTCTCATTTAATGTACATACGCCCATGACGAATTACAATGCACACATTTTACAATTGCTCGCCAATTGACGAATTTGAATGCCCGACTGCCCACGACAAAATTGTCCGCTCTAAATTGGATGCCCTTTAAGCGTTCTTTAAAAATTGGATGCTCCTTTTTAATCTTACTTTGGCCGGAATTTCCGATCGCGTGCTGTAAAAGTTAAATTGAATGACCATTTGAATTAGTCAAATGTGATGATCCCAATCGTCAGTCAATTTCGTGCTAATTTAAATGATCGAATCGTTTTGCTGCTGTTTTGACGAATTTGATCTGGAAAATCTATATCATATGAATGGTTATTATATAAACAAAACATAAGTTCGTTAACACCGTGTGTCCGAGAAAAATGTCATACTCAGGAGTAAATAACAAAAAAATGTAAAAATATTGCATTTTCTATCTCCTTGATACTTCTCCGCAGATGGCATACGTTGCCTTCTTGTTCCTCTTCAGCTATGTCATGCTCATCAGCTTCCATGAAACCATCTCCTTTGCTGAGTGGGTCTTGATCATTTGGGTTGCAGCCTTCTTATTTGAAGAAATAATACAGGTACTTTGTGCCTTTTCCATTTAAGATTTACTTTAATGAACTATTATTCTAAGAAGTAGTGTTTGCATTATGTATGCCTAAACATTATCTGGTAGGGCTGACACGTGAAACAACGATTTTTGAAATTCAATGATGTGTGGTTGCAAAATTACATGCACCTTACCTTTGATCCACTTTTTATGGAAACATGTCTAGAGCCACCAAAATATTTTTTTTTGGTGTAAATATGTATTGTATTGTTATAGTTGGTGGCTTTGTACAATGTTGGTGTCTATTTTCATGTAAGGTATGGAGAAAGCGATCTAGATCTAGATCTACACTTACTTATTTTAAAAAATTGGAGTCAAATTTCAGATTAAACTAAGCGTTGACATTTTTATTGGCGATATTCAACTAGTCCCAATACAATACCACTGCAAATTATTGTCGTGCATTGCTCACCATAATCAACCCACACATTTCACAATTTACTTTTCATTCCATAATAATTATGTTTAATAAAGGAATGTCATGTTTTCCGTATAGATCATAGACGTTGAAGGAAAAAAGGGCTGCTGGAAGATCTGTGCATGGATCGACAATTTGTGGAACAGGATTGATCTGGCGAGTCTGACCTTATTCGGGACTGGTTTCGTTCTTCGGCTGTTCCCGGCAACTCTCGGAGGAGCTCGCATCGTCATGTGTTTCAGTCTTATGGCGTTCTTTGTCCGAGTGTTGCAGGCTTTCTTAGGATTACAGAAAGTCGCTCCAAAGCTGCTTATGATCGGCAAGATGGTAATGTATCAAACATTTTAGTTAGCTATTCCAAATGTGTAATACATTATATTTGATTGTTTGAGTAATGTTGGGAAGTTCTGGACGGATATAAATAAACATTTATTTAAATATGTTTTTTCCTAAGTCACGGATTTAAATGTCTAGTTGACGAATGGGTGGACCTTAGTTGTACATTTGTATCCATAATATACTTCTACTTTTGTTGTTAACAGATGTACGATCTTGGCCTTTTCATCGGTATCCTGGCCGTGTTTCTCTTGTCATACGGCATCGCATCTCAGGCCATCCTATACCCGAACTACAACAATATCGGTGAAGTCATCCAAGGGGTCTTGTACAGGTCCTTCTTCCAGGTCTTTGGTGAACTCTACCTGGAAACAGTTCAAGGTATAATCAAACAATTCATACAGTAAAACCTCGTAAAATCCTGTAAATTGAATCCGATTGAATGGAGATCGGAGAAATGTATAGACGCGTGGCCGTTAGAGCAGGTTTAACTTATTACCTCTACATGCTCTAGGCCACAATTCCCACAGTATTTCTGGCCGCCTGTCTACATGTCTATAGTTCGCATCGGGGCAACCACTTTCTCTAAAGATATGAAAGAAAGGGGAAATATCTATTGTATATGGCTTTAGTAAGTTTGCGATGGTCAAATATAGGATGGCTATGCGGCACAATATAATTCAGTTGGCACAATTAAATGTTTAGGAACGAGTAGGTAAGTTTGGTAAGGTTGTATTTAGAAGGCATCTTAGATCAATTTTTGAACAGGGGTGTGCAATCGGTTAGGGTGTGTAGGTTTGTGCAAAACACAAACCGTGTGTATAGTCTTCTTCTTCTTCTTGATACTGCAAACAAAACTCCGCAAGTGGCGGATATACAATTGCAGGCACTTGGTGAGTTTAGGGTGCGCGCCTAATTGGAGAGCCCGTGGTGGGCCTTCCGAGTGACATTTAGCACATTCATCTTACTCAAATGGCCTTGAAAAGATTGCAACGATGTGGCTTGTAGTGCATTATTTGGTAAGAGATTCCACTCCGCCAGAGCTCGTGGTATAAACGACTTCTATTGAACAGACGGCTATCAAGCGTTTGATATGCTTTTGAAGCACCGAAGAACGATTAGTTGAGAGCATAAGAACTAAGGTTAACAATGCAAGACAACGAATACTACTGTCGGGGAGCCGTTGCGGTTATGTGAAAATCTTGTTCAACCGCTTGTTCTTTTTCCATAGGCATTATAAAAATGTATAGATAGGACCCCGTGAAAGGAAACACTTGCAATTGTTGTAAATGTCCAATTATTGTAAGTACCATGGCAACAGCTGAAATTTTCAATGCTGATTGGCTGTTGCCCTAATAAACCGAACACAAAAAGTAAATTACCCCCTAAGCAATTGCCCATAATTTCATAACCAAGAATCGTTTCAAGATTTCGTCTTGCCAAGATATCCCTATGGTAGTTAGGAAAACAATGTGTAAAAATAAGAGGTAACCATTAATCCATGGTTGAGTGAGCACACATTGCAGACAGTCATATTTTAAAATTCGCAAAAGTATTATCATCATTACAAATTATTGAGAATTGGAAAATTAAAAAATGCACTGTTTTACAATGGCAATTATACTGTAATGCATTTTACCACATGTGCCATAACAAAATCAAAATAAATGGAATATCAAACAGCATTGTTTCATAAACCCACAGAAATACAATATAAATACTAGAACCCCAACTGAATAAGTTTTAAACCACTGAGCGTTTTAACCACAGAGATAGGCCACACCCAGTATCAGCAAGTTTTTGAAAATACGCACCGAATGTCATGCAAATGAGGTAGTACGTCAGATTTTTTAATTTGAATAAATTATCAGACGTGGATTGATTGGATAAATTAACACATTACGCAAAAAGCTAAAGTAATTACGCATTGCGCACTTGCAGTTGCCATGGCATTTAAACACGCACTTCTCAGCAAAATTGCGCTTCATAATACCAAAGACGCTTCATAATACCAAAGACGCTTAAGTATTCTAATTCATCTCTATTATTTTAATTACGCGCAGTACTAACAGTTACGCGATGTCATGTATTTTTGCGCACAGTTAAGAAACAGGGGATTTCCCTACTAGGATCAAAATATTGTTTTTCATTGTGACGTCATAACAGAGGCATACCATAAATTCGTGCGTGATAATTGTGAAGTTCGCGCCCGCGCATTATTATGAATGAATTTACGCTAATATTACCATGGCAGCCAGTCGAATTAACATAACAATCGGTGGTTCTCTTCATTACAAATTTGGCCAACTTCCATTTTGAGTTGGGGGGGCCTGCATAAACCATGATCAATGCATTCCGCCACCATGGCCACGTGTGCTGATTCATAACAATGTACAGGCACGCGCAATACCTTGTGACTTTTGAATTGGGCCATTTTGTCTTTAATCTGTGCTCATTCAGCCAGAAAGTGATGAATATCTCTTATGAACAATTATCGGTTATGAAATTATGGGCAATTGCTTAGGGGGTAAGATACTTTTTGTGTAACTTCGGTTTAGTTACAATAATTGGACATTTACAGCGATTGCAAGTGTTTTATGAAACGGGGCACATAGTGCAATGTTAGCATTTCTGAAAATGGATCATCCAGCCGTTTGCATTCTAAATAGATGTATTAATATTTGATGTGTTTTTAAACGGGAAATAAAAGTAAATTTGTCGGGGCATTCGGGGGTATTATATATTTATCTTTTCAATCTAATTCAGGAACCGGTGAGTGCACTAGAAATGCTACTTTGATAGCAGAGGGGCAGCAACAGTGTCCAGAAAACGCAGTGCTAGGTGTCATCCTGCTGGGGGGATACATGCTCATCAGCAATGTGCTCCTACTCAACCTCCTTATTGCAATGTTCAGGTATGCTCGAGTGGTCTAGAGTTACGAAATCTTTAAACAAAAGTTTAACAAAAACATATGGTTATATCATTGTGGGCTATGAGCCTAAAGCCCCGCGCAGACAGAGCCGACTCGACCCGATTCGACTGGTTTTCAGTCGGTTCAGCTCAGTATACGTTGCCTCTGGACTCCGGTTTTGCCTGTCAAGAGCCAGTCGGAGGTCATTCAAGGCCGATTCAACATATTGAATCGGCTCCGACTGAGCGAAACTGACTATAGCCTGACTGAAAACCAGTCGGATCGGGTCGAGTCGGCTCTGTCTGCGCCGGGCTTTACTCTCACCAGGATTATGCTCCTAAGTACATGACATTATAGCTTCACATTAATGTTAAGGCACGCTCTCTTGTTAATCCTACATGAATGAAATCCTGCTCAGTGATTGGTCTACATAGCGTCATGTGACCAAACATAGTAATGCCCATGGAGAAAAATGTGCTATGCGTGACGTCATTCATGGTATAGTAAATGCTATTCCATGAATGACGTCATAGACGCCAGGTGATCATATTTAGCCCTTAGAGATGCGTGTTATAAAACTTCCCTGCGAGCAGAGGTCTTGTTTTAGCTTGCGAAAGATGCTCGACGAGATTTCTCAAAGAGTTAAAAAAAAAAGAAATACAGCATATTTTCACCCGTGAATATCAATAAGTTCCAAAGAATATTCTAGAGATGCAGTTCATGTATAACGTAGCGGTATTCGAATTTAAAAATTACGACAATGGTGCACATTGTGCATCGTTGTCCTTCTGTGGTCGTGACACTAATTCGTCATTTAACAATCGGCCGCGGTGTGCACTGCACTAGCTGTATGTGTAATGTATTTTCTACATACAATTACACGTGTGTATATATGTAAAGCAGGTTAATTATTCACTTTGATGAGCGCGTTTTGCATTTGGGTGCGCATTAGTTGTTAATGCGCGTAATCATGAATGGAAATGGCTAGGACTATTGCGCAAAGGGGGTCAGTGTCACAAACAGAACATAGTCAGTGCAGTGATGGTTCCATGATCAATGTTTAGTTTTTCTTCATATTTTTCTTTAATTGAATTGAAATCATTTGTTTTTGCGATGATTATGATTATGCAAAGGATATAAAACAAATATATCATGCATTATATCCTACATGAATGAAATCCTGTTCAGTGATTGGTCTACATAGCGTCATGTGACCAAACATAGTAATGCCCATGGAGAAAAATGTGCTATGCGTGACGTCATTCATGGAATAGTAAATGCTATTCCATGAATGACGTCATAGACGTCGTTGATCATATTGATCCCATAAAGATGCGTGTTATAAAACTTCCCTGCGAGCAGAGGTCTTGTTTTAGCGTGCGAAAGATGCCCGACGAGATTTCCCAAAGAGTTATTTGAAAAGAAATACAGAATATTTTCACCCGTGAATATCAATAAGTTCCAAAGAATATTCTAGAGATGCATTTCATGTATAACGTAGCGGTATTCGAATTTAAAAATTCCGACAATGGTGCACATTGTGCATCGTTGTCCTTCTGTGGTCGTGACACTAATTGGTCATTTAATAATCAGTCACGGTGTGCATTGCACTAGCTGTATGTGTAATATACGAAAAACTATTTTCTCCATACAAAATTACACGTGTGTATGTAAAGCGGGTTAATTATTCACGTTGCTGATGCGCGCGTTTTGCATTTGGGTGCGCATTAGTTGTTAATGCGCGTAACCAAAGATAGCACAATACATAGAAGTATGAATAAACAAACCAACCCGTTTATAAATAGAAGGCGCACTTAACGCGCGCAAGTCACGTGTCCAATAGACTTTGTACATGGGCAACATGGCGGAGTGAACCGATTTTTGAAGCACAAAAGGAATACCACTAGACGTCATCGCGTCGTGACCTAGAAAGACTTGACCAATCATCATACTATGAAGTGCGCGTAGAATATCGCGCCTATTTTCCTGCGCACTGTCCTAGATTGTATCACGCTTGAGAACAATGGGATCTATGGTGACGTATGCATATTAACTTTTTTTATTGACCTCGATCTGGTGACGACGCGTATGAACTGCTCTGTGATTGGTTTATGTAATTCCCAAGTATCCCATAATGCAACCTGCAGTGGTATTCCTTTCGATGACCAAAAATCGCGGCACTCTGGCAGCAGTGACACCCCCCTGGCACAATACGCGCTCTGCGCTAGGACTGTTGCGCAAAGGGGGTCAGTGTCACAAACAGAACATAGTAATTGCAGTGATGGTTCCATGATCAATGGTTTGTTTTCCTTTATATTATACCTCAATTTAATTGAAATCATTTATTTTTGCGATGATTATCATTATGCGGAGGATATAAAACAAATATATCATGCACTATTTCGAGCCACTAGTGAAATTATGGATTCCTCGGTGACAGAAAAAGCACTGATTTTCTTCGGGTCTACGACCCTCAGAACATAGTGCTTTTCCTGTCACCGAGGAATCCATAATTTTCTCAGTGCATGGCATATTTGTTTACTATACGTTTAACTTTCCTCTACCACGCAAACACGATTTTTGTTAAAGCACGCTCTAAACCAGAACGTTAATTCCCTATATTACAAAGCAAATGTAATCGTAAGGTACATAATGTTATGATGTTATTTACTAACCGCATTTGCATTATTTGCCTGATTCATATAACACATCATTATTACTATGTTTTTCTCATTTGTACAGTTATACTTTCCAAGCTGTGCAAGAAAACACTGATGCCATCTGGAAGTTCCATCGCTATGAACTGATCAAGGAATATATCAACAAGTCCTTTCTGACTCCACCGTTCAGCATCTTCTTCCACGGCTTCAGGGTCTGCAGGTTAATCTACAGAAAGTGTAATGACTTCAAGGAAAAGGGTACGTATCAAATAAGTATGATTGTATACTACAAACGAAACCTGACTTTGACTGTAATTTTCTCAAAGATCATTTTACACATCAATGCATAGCTCATTTTCAGGAAATAACGGCTTAACGGGTGACTCTGAATAGGGTCCGTAGTCCGAACCCATCATCTCCATCGATGGAAAATGAAAGAAAGCCCTGCATGTGACTGCGGGAATCCAGACCAGACAGTGAAGCATGTGGTAAATGACTACCCTCTGATGTTTCCCCGATCCATTAAAAAACAGATGCTGCTCTGACCTGGCTTATGCAAACATTATTGTGTTTTTTTTTCTTTTTTTTTTCATTTTGTTAGCAAGTTGGTGGTATTAGGTTGATTTTAAAATGTATATTCTTGCCTTTTGGTTGCTGATTTCTATTCCAATGACATTCATATTTTGTATCATTACAACTGAATTATAATGTCAAAACATTTTTAAAATTTGTATTTATTGAATTCCTGCATGTCTCACAACAATCAATTGTTTTTAGTTTTTTTCATAACATCGAAATAGAAACACACAGAGGTCTGGCAATATAAGCTGGAAGCTTGAAGTGTTGCCATACCTAAGATTTTACAAGTTTGACCTATTATTAAAGATACAGTAAACATTTATTAAGTGTCTTATTTGTTTTCTATGAATAGCAGCTTATATTGTTTACCCCATATGTCTAATATACAGTCAAACCTACTCTAGCGACCACCTTTAATTAAAGGGACATTCTCTCTTTTGCAAGCCAAATTTCAAAAGTTGCAAGGTTATTGTCTTATATGAAAGAAAATGTCATTTAATAGCATTCCTGAACAAATTAGGGCTTGAAATCTCTTTTTCGTGGAGTTATAGACCTTAAACTAATAAACCATCGTCCAACGGTTAATTGTGCATTATTATGTATAT
Organism: Echinarachnius parma; assembly: GCA_037951105.1. Classification (NCBI taxonomy): domain Eukaryota; kingdom Metazoa; phylum Echinodermata; class Echinoidea; order Clypeasteroida; family Echinarachniidae; genus Echinarachnius; species Echinarachnius parma. The sequence goes on along the minus strand of JBAMJV010001271.1, from coordinate 114,649 downwards.
TCACCCAGTGAGGAAGTTCGTACACGGATTCCACGAAGTACCACAAGGCTATGCGTGACCCCTACGTGACCCGTGCTAGCTACGTGACCCGCGCACAAATAAGTATAGCATGACCGCATACTAGGCAAAATAACCAAACCACGCTTAAACTGACTACATGTAATTACATATTCTTCATTTTTGAGATTGTTTTCCGTGACATACCTTTACAAATGTCGGCTTCACAATACCTTTACAAGAATAAGTACAATATAGTTGTAATATTATGCTAAATCAGTTAAAGGGATAGTTGAGTATTGGTCAAACTTAAATTTAGTAACCAAAACTTGCACCATTACGGTACAAACTAATAGTTATAACTCCACCATGCTCGAAAAGTATACACAATTACATCATTCAAAAAGAGCCGTTACAACTCAAGAGTCAAATTAAAGGGGAATTCCACCCAAGAAATGTGATGTTTGCTATAAAATGAGTTGAATATGAAGAATCGTGATCGAAAATCTGAGCCAAAACGGTAGAGCAATAAAAAAGTTATGACAGGATGAACTTTGCTCCGATTTTTAGTATCGTTCGCAATTGCTATCGATCGTGACGTCACTTCCGAGCTGCAGCCATTTTGACTTCTACATGGAAATTTTAACAAATTTAATTTTTCTTCATATGAAAGCAAATTTATGAGCTTACAAATTCCAATGAGGTTGGCCCATCGATATTCTTCTATGAATTCGTGAAAATAAGCAAAGAGAAATAAATTTTTAGCTATGAAAATGAGAAATAAGTTTATTTTCGTGTACTAAAGCCATGGCGAGTTGCTCGTGAATGATGTTGCATATGGCGGCAATTTTGAAACGATCGCTCATTACTACATGATGTTCAAATAGGTTTAACTCCCATGTTTCTTGTCCGATTTTGATCAAATTTTCACCAATTATTCCTCTTGTTCTGCTTATTCCAATAACGAATGGTTTTATCAGGCCCGGAATACCCCTTTAACTCTAGAGAACGCTAGCGCGAAGCGCTAGCGTTCTATAGGTCCTCCTAATACGGGACTGAAAATGAATATTGTTTGTGCACGCTAATTGTGCTTAAAATTATACATATGATACGGTACTTACCACCGATTCATTCTCCAATATGTGATCCAACCATTGGGTGGATTAAAGTTATGATTTTGTCCCCCATTCCGCTAAAAATCAGTGATTTATGCGCCTCCTCGACTTCTCTCCGTGTGTTAGCGCGACTCCGAACAGATTTTGATGATCGCGATGGCCGCCGATACGAACGGCGCTTGCGATACACATGCGCGGTAATAGTTACTGTGCATATCTGTTCGGAGTCGCGCTAACACACGGAGAGAAGTCGAGGAGGCGCATAAATCACTGATTTTTAGCGGAATGGAGGGGAAAATCATAATTTTAATCCACCCGATAGTTGATTCACATATTGGAGAGTGCATCAGTGGTAAGTACCGTATCATATGTATAGTTTTAAGCACAATTAGCGTGCACAAACAATATTAATTTTCAGTCCCGTACTAGGAGGACCTAGAACGCTAGCGCTTCGCGCTAGCGTTCTCTTGAGTTAGTGTCAAATCTGATTGCCGGTGACAATCACTTTTATATAATATTTTGAAAGCAAATTTCACAACAATGAGAGCATTTGAATGGGAATTATTATTATTTCCCATGTTTGTTTGTATGATCTTTCACATGGAATTGAAATCAACCAAATCAGTTACAATTAATTCTTTTAAAAATTGTTTAAATTTATTTTTTTAATTTAATTAAATTTTTTTTTTGGGTGGGGCACTTCGGAAAATACAAATACTCAACGCTCCCTTTAAACTCTTTTATTGACCAATATATAGTCTGATGGAGGGACGCATTCGTTTTTCATTCGTAGAATCCAAATTATAGGGCTGTTCGATCGGATTTTTTTTGTGTGTGTTACATTCATCCCCATCCGTCAACTGGAAACTGTTCAGACGTTTTGTAAAAGAGGGACTGTCCCTTTAAAGGAGCAGTTTGCCTGTAAAGGGGTATGTCTATTGACCACCCTTTTTCTTTCTCCATGTGATCTTTAAACAGGTTTCACGGTAATTTAATGTTAACGTAGTTCTCATTGTATGTCTTGCTCATTCAGGACCCGACTATCCCAAGAAGCTGGATTCCCAGCGCTGGGAGACCCGTCAACTGGAGAAGTACCTGACTAAAGAACGTAAGAAGAGAGAGAAGGACGAGGAGAAACGAGGCCTCAAGCTCAAGGAAAAGGTGCGTTCTACTCTCGCATATGTTGTATACTTATCCCCTTAAATATAATACAAACAATCAACTACAAAATATGCCTAAGTACGCAAATTTGATTGGCTCAAATGCGCGTATTTCTGACTAGCGTGTAATCGCATTGAGTCGCGAGTGATTGCAACTCTGTATGCAACCCCCAATGTGTTTTGGTATTATATACAGTATATGGCTAAATATGAAATATTACCCAAAAGGGAGATCTTTGTTTGTTGATATTAGAATGGGTGAAAAAGAGGGTGCGGTTCGTTATTCCGAAGGTTCGTTATTCCGAAGGTTCGTTATTCCGAAGGTTCGCTATTCCTAAAATGAAATCGGGTTCGTTATTCCGAAGGTTCGTTATTCCGAAGGTCCGTTATTCCGAGGGTTCGTTATTCCGAAGGTTCGCTATTCCTAAAATGAAATCGGGTTCGTTAATCCGAAAATGAATTTGGGTTTGTTATAATGCTATAATTTCATATAAAGAGATAAAATAAACTTAAATATTTGATTGGTCTGGCCAAGGGAGGGAAAGGGGGATGGGTATGCTTAATGCAGGCTGTAAATTAAATAAACAAAACACAAACTATAGTATTATAACAAGCCTGATTTAATTTTCGGAATAACGAACCCGATTTTATTTTCGGATCAACGAACCTTCGGAATAACGAACCTTCGGAATAACGAACCTTCGGAATAACGAACCCGATTTTATTTTCGGATCAACGAACCTTCGGAATAACGAACCTTCGGAATAACGAACCTTCGGAATAACGAACCTTCGGAATAACGAACCTTCGGAATAACTGAACCTTCGGAATAACGAACCTTCGGAATAACGGACTGTAACCGAAAAAGAAAGGTTCCGTGAGAAAATGTCAGTGGAAAAAAATCTCATTGGAGAATTATTTGTTAAGCCTAATCACCTCTCTAATCTTTTCCACTCAGGCCTATGATTGATATTAATATTCGTGTTAGCTATAGTATTACAGTTATCATTATCTTTATTATAATCATAAACATCACATTTGTATATTAATTTATAGCTTTATGCGAATATTTATAAACGCTGTCAAAGTAATTATTTTGGTAAAATTACTATCAATAATTTTCATTTATATTCAGGTATACGTTTTACTATCATAATTGTCATTAAAGAGATATGTTATTTATTTTTTCTTATTTCTTTTATTTCTTTGGATAGGTCGGGGAAATCCACAAGATGTTGTTGCAGCTTGAACAGTCCATTAATTAAATAAATCGGAACACTGGAGAGTTGAGAATAGAGAGATCAAGAAAGTTTTTAGTTATTTAGTTTTCTTTTTTATTCTGTTTGCGAATAATATGGTAGCTAGCTTTTTGTACTTCTGCATATAACACGCATATGATATCACATTTCAGAGTAAGATCGCACAATTTAACACGTCGCGTATTCTATCCGTTTGTTTTATCATACTTATTATCATAATAAATTTACAGTTGGCATACCACAGCATAGTAGCTATTCCCAGTAGCTTTCAAATATACACTGTTCCTCACTCCCGATTACGTATGTGTTTTTTTAATCACATTTTTGTAGTTGTGTTTTCAGTTCCACTTCCTATTCATGAACCAATCTTGATATTTCTTGTATATACTTAGCGTAGCTAGAATCGTTGTATCGTTGAATCGATATTGTTTGCAGTTCAAGGCTATTCATGAATTGAAATCGAGATAGATTATCTATTCTAGTTTGCATTGCTTTTTATGATTTGTTAGTAGTTAAAATTTGGATGATCGAGTCAAATTTGATATTTGATATTTTGTTTGTGTTTGTATACTTTTCGTTTGCATTCATCAATTTTCATTTAACAATCGATCAACAATATTGCCCAAAATGTAACCATTTGTTAATTTCAATTTAAATTGATTTGATGATATTGCTGTTTCAAGTTGCATGCTTAAAACGAGTTGAAGATTTCTTTCTAATTTAAATTTGTATTAATTTAACGATTTGGTATAGTTTCGAAAATATTGTTCATTTATAATAGGCTTTGCTTTTGCAATCTTAGAACTAAACACGTGCTGTCTCAATTTGCATGATTCAATTCTTTTGATATTCAAAGTTGCATTGATTTTATGAATGAAACACAATTGTAAAAGTTTTAAAAGAATGAAAGAGTATAGTGCCATCGTAATTTGCATAATTGAATCTTATCTTAAGACGGTATTCCTGTATATAATTACAGGTTGCATTGATGTTATGATTTTGTTCGTAGTTTTAATCCGCATTTAAGGGTTTAAATGAAAACGTATTGTGTGGTCGTAATTCGCATAATTAAATCTTAGATAAGTGTCTAGTTTGAATGAAAAAGTATTATGTCTTCGTAATTTGCATAATTAAATTTTAGATATGTGTGTAGAAATTTGCAATTTGTCGGTCATTTATTTTGATATGCATTTCATCAGTAAATTTGTTTTTACTTGATACATGTATTTTAATTTATTCTAGACCGTTTACGTCTGATATTGGCTTGTATAGTTTCATTTTTTTTAGACCGTATACGTAAGATATTAGCATGTAGTTTCATTTATTTTAGACCGTATACGTATGATAATAGCATGTAGTTTCAGGCTGCATTTAATAATCGAATTTGAGATTTGTTTGCAGTTTCAATGCTTTTACATTAAACGAATGTTGAGATTTGTCCGCAATTTCAGTTTTCATTAATTGGTGACAAACTTAATTGTAGTTTCATTTTGCATTTATAAATTGGATTTTAGATATTACCCAAACTTCATGAAACTATTAACTGAGCATGGAAATCCTTTAATGAGTTTTGTCAAGACATTCGAACGATAACAGGTTGTATACATGTATCTTCCTGCTAATTATGAATAATGTTGTAATGATATTATTTGGAACTCACTTAAACACACATGTAGTTCGTTTATGGTTCAATAAAGAGGAATATTATAGTGCAAGTGTTTAATTGCATTACTTGGTTAAAGTTTCAATTCTCATTAAAGAAACTACAATTTAAAAGTTGTTTGCAATCATATTTTGCATCAATTCAAGGATTTTAATGAAAGAGTATAGTGCCATCGTAATTTGCATAATTGAATCTTATCTTAGATATGTGTGTAGTTTGAGGTTGAATTGATGTTATGAATGTGTTCGTAGTTTTAATCCGCATTTAAGGGTTTGAATGAAAAAGTATTGTGTCTTCGTAATTTGCATAATTGCATATTAGATATGTGTGTATAAATTCGCGATTTGTCGGTCATTTATTTTTATATGCATTTTATCAGTAGGTTTGCTTTAGACTTGTATGTATTTTCATTTATTCTGGACGTATGATATTGGCTTGTAGTTCCATTTATTTTAGACCGTATACGTATGATATTGGCTTGTAGTTCCATTTATTTTAGACCGTATACGTATGATATTGGCTTGTAGTTCTATTTACTTTAGACCGTATACGTATGATATTAGCTTGTAAGTCCATTTATTTGTATACCGTATACATATGATATTAGCATGCAGTTTCAGGTTGCATTTAAGAATCGAATTTGAGATTTGTTTGCAATTTCAATGCTTTTATATTAAACAAATTTTGAGATTTGGTGACAAATTTAATTGTAGTTTCATTTTGCATTCATTAATTAGATTTTAAATATTACCCAAACTTCATGAAACCATTAATTGAGCATGGAAATCCTTTAATGAGTTCCGTCAAGACATTCTAGCAGTAAGAGGTTGTATACATATACTTATCGACAAAGGTATCTTCCTGATAATTAGGAATAATTTTGTAATAATAGTATTGGGAACTCACTTACACACATTTAGTTCGTTAATGGATCACTAGGGAGAAATATTACATATATATCACATTCATGGTTACATTGATGTGTACTGCATGTGTGTATTTATCATGTCATACAAATCGTTCTTAATGGTTTTAAGATAGAAGATGTGAACTGTTTATGAAAACATATCTCATTGAAAAGCATATGCAACGATGTGAGTTGAGGTTGAGTTTGATGTTTTATTATCCAAATAAAAAGTACATCAATATAACAATCAAATGTGAATGTGTAACATAGATATTAAAAGGATAAATGGGACCAGAAAATAGCATTAAATGCTAATCGTGTCTTGTACCATTAACACACATCAGTAGCACAACAATGACAATATAATGAATACATATGACTAACTGTTGAATACATACTTAAACTACAAGCTATTCTACATCTAGGCTAAACTATGTTCTGTGAATAAAGTTTTGTTATTTTACACTAAATAAAAAGATAAAGGATTATATAACATAATATTCACAAAAAGGCAAGAACCTCGGTTAAAAGTTCAAAACAATTATTCTATTAACATTTGTGATATTAGAGTTCTACGAAAGCAAGACACTGATGCTTTCTCCCGTATGTAAATTAGGTAAATAAATAAGATTAACATTTGTGTCAATTTGTTTGAGTTTGTTAGGTATTTTTTACTTCGTTGTCTGCATGTGTTTGTTATGATATCTGCAGCTCAAACAAACAACAGGTTTACAGAATCGTATCTATCTGTAAAGATATCTGATCTATGTTCACATAAATGTTATCTAAGAAACTAGCAAAGATGATGATGATGAAGATGGTGATGATGTTAAAGATGATGCTGATAAAGATAGTGATGATGGTGATGATGATGCTGCTGCTGATGAAGAAGATGATGATGACAATGATGATGATGCTGATGAAGATGATGATGATTATGATGATAATGATGAAGATGATGATGATAATAATGATAATGATAATGATGATGATGATGATGATTGTGATTGTGATGTTCAATGTTTAGTGTTTTATTTCTCATGTCACCCTGTGAAATTGTATTGAAGAAAATAACATTTAGCACCATTAAACATAATTATATAAACCCCTCAAAAAAAGTTCGGAAACTGAAGTTTGATCGATTATATCTATTTTCTATCTGGTATCACTTCAAATGATACCAAATTCGTAAGCATCAAGAGCACGAGGTATGCGCAGTATATTTGAGAATGGGGGAATGTCAGAAGTGAAGTGTCACAAAATGCGCCAACAAACTTCAGTTGGAAGGTCTGACACCCATATCACGGTCTTTCTCAAGTTCAAATTCTTTCGACGATGAGTATTTTGACAATGAAGATATACTATTAAATATGGTGTCAGACAAAAGCCTGTTTATTATCTTTCCAATGACACCTCACTTGGAATGATTATGAAAGCCGGGTAGGTACAATTAAAATGAATATTGGGCATGTTCGCCAACAAAATGTAAACTAAATGCATTTGATTGTGTGATATTGAAGGCGTTGCATCCAAAAACGTCTTAGTACTTTGCTTTACATAATCATTATGAAATTCAACATCATGTTGAAGCGTGTTAATTTGTCAATAAAATAATGCCCCATTCATAGTGGTTATGTGATTGAGGTGTGTGTAGTACCTCTAAATGTATGGGGCTCAAACTGACACGTTGCAAGGTCGACGTTCTACCGTTTGATATGTGGTAATAAGGGCATACCTACACGGTCAAAGAGGGCGCTAATATGCCAGTTCTGGCCAGTTTGCGTAGGTTTAGAGAAATTTGATGCATTTTCAATACATCAAGTTTGTGAGCTTCCTGTACTGCACACTCACATTCTGCATAATCATTGCAAATTATTAAAGATAAATTAACGAGCTTTCCGATAGTGCAACACGGAATGATGATAGAGTTATGATTAATACAACAATATCTTACCGGATTCTTGAAACAAGAAGCCACGGTCTTAAATTCATAGCATTAATATACCCCCATATCCGGTTTTACTCCACACACCCCAATAGCATAATTATTACAGGCGAGACATGATTTTAAGGAAAATCAACCCGCTTTCACATAATGTTAAATTTAATGATGATTATGCAATGTAAAACCCCAAAACATCTCCAATAGTCGTTTTTCGATGCAACGCCTTCAATTTCACAAAATGAAATGCATTTTGCAACATTTCACTTTCGGCCCTCCCCATGTTCAGCTGTACCATACTTAACCTGTTTATAAAATTGTTACGGACATAATCGTATTGAAAAGATAGACACATTGGATTTAAAATGATACCAAATTTGATATGTTTAAATAATTTGAACTCGCTACAATCTTCGATACAACTCGACCATTAAAAAATACGACACAAGAGTAAAATTTCCCAACTGAATACTTTCGGTCAATTTTGCGACATTTGACTTCTGACCGTCCTCCATTCTGAAACGCACTGCGTATTCCTTGATTTGAAATAAATGACAAATAATGTACCATTTTAAAGGGAAATCCCCGGGGGGGGGGGGGGGGGGGGGGCACTCATGTATAATGTAAGACGGGTATGTGCCGCTTAAAAGAACCCCGTTGAGGGTTTTGAGGGCTTCCGTAGGTCTTTGGTAGCTCCAAGTCTATGTATTTTGTAGTTTTAGTCTGTTCCTTAGACCCCTTAACTCCCGTTTCAGGGTTTTTGTAGCTCTAAAGACCCTATATTTTGTGTTTGTAGTCAGCTCTTCAGGCCCCATTTCAGAGTTCCGTGCGGCACACCCCCGTTAAAAAATAATTCGAGTGCCCCCCCCCCCGGGGGGGGGGGGGGGGAATCATAATGCATTGCAATGACACTAAAAGAAAAAAAATACAAATTGACAATAAGAGTGATATAATCCATCAAAGTTGAGTTTCAGAACTTTTTTGAGGGGTTTAGATACGTACTAAACCCCTCAAAAAAAGTTCGGAAACCCAACTTTGATCGATTATATCACTCTTATTGTCAAAATTTATTTTTTCTTTTAGTGTCATTGCAATGCATGATGATTTCCCCCCCCCCCCGGGGGGGGGGGGGCACTCGAATTATTTTGTAACATTGATTAACAATCAATTCAGTCATTGGGCTCCATAGCAAGGACAATGATCTTATGTCACTGCCCACCACCTTCATAACTTCTTCCATACACAACTCCCATCGCCCCCCCCCCCCACCACCCTCTTCCGATATGATGTCCAAGTCTACTCCTGCTATCATTACAGCAGCAGCTGGCAAGAAGGTGGCAGTCTGAGGTCTGTGATAAGAATGTAAAAACATCAATCAATAATTAGCCATGAAGTTGTGTATTTCAGCCCCCATACTAGGAAAATAACCTTATTACTGCCCACCACCTTTATAATTCCTTGAGTACCTAGTTTAGAAGAACATTTGTATGAGAGATTGTATGTAAGATTGAACATTCTGACATTTTTGCTTAAATGTTATAGTCACGTTCTGAGCTGATGTTGTCAGCTTTCAGTATTAAAGACATATTGGACACAGTCCCCCATTAGAGGCTTTTCTTGAAGATGAATCAAGCACGAATCCAAGACCTCTACACACTTGGATCAGATACTTCCTTACAAGGACGCAGTCTGACATAGTATTGGAAGGAGTATCATCTGAGCAATGTGTGGCCGTGGAATCATGTCAGTTTTCAGCAGCCCGCACACACTTAGAACTAGGCGTGCACTTGGCGTGTACGATCCTCCCCCTCAACCCCTTCCGTGCCCGCGTACTCCTGTAAAGGTGCATGTCCCGCATACGTCAACATTTTCTCGTCTGAGCGTGCACAATGTATGGGTGGAAATGTACACCCTACGTCTAGTTGTAGTCGGAGCAGATAGGTTTATATTTTCGTATCTTCCTCCTAATTTTGAACAAATTACAATGATAATAGGCACATTATTAAATGCAGATGAATTTGAATGTTGGGTGTTGATATATTTTTTACAATAAATTATATGTGTTGTATTTTGTATAATGCCAGATTGATTATTCCCATATTGTTTCCTTGAACAAAGATTAGACTGATCAGATTTTATTTTTTATTAAATTCCGAAATCAAGGCTCATCAAAGAGCACTGATAGACTATGTAATTAGAACAAATAGATTTTGATTGATTGACTGAAACTAACTTTGTATGAAGAGAAATTAATTATGCACATGCAACTTGAAAGCCAATCTGTTTACTTACCTCCTGTATCACACTAAAAAATAGGAGTGCAATTGTGCACCCCTAGGGGTGCACGATCTTGTCCCATCTTGCACCCTTGAAAAGCTGCATATGAACACCCCAAGAGTGCCCATGTCTACCTTATAGGGTGCACGGTCTTGTCCCATATTTTGCACCCCTTAAGGTGCACATGTGCACCCCTGAAAAGGTGCATATGAACACCCCAAGAGTGCCCATCAATTATGGCAAGAAAAAAAAGAGGCATAAGAGAGAATTCGAACCCATTACACACTAAAAAATAGGGGTGCAATTGTGCACCCCTAGGGGTGCACGATCTTGTATTTTGCACGCCTTAAGGAGCACATATGCACCCCTTAACAGGGGTGTACATGAGCATCCTTGAAAAGGTGCATATAAACACCCCAAGAGTGCCCATGAATTATGGCAAAAGAAAAAAAGAAGAGGCATAAGAGAGAATTCGAACCCATTACCCCTAGTTTTGGAGTCCTCAGCGTGACCAATAGGCTACATATACTGCTGATGGTTAGAATGGTCTTATCTTTAACATATCCCTCAAATCTTATCCAAACCCTAATCGTAGTTATGAATATGCATGAGTAACCCTTGACGTACATCACCGCTTATGAATAAATCATTAGGATAATGGTTTGGGAACATAGAGTTATATACTAAAGAAAACTAGAGGGCGCACTCCCTGAAATTGCTGTGACGAGATGAACGAGCCGTCCGCCATCTTAATACGGGAAGCGTGGCATTGGTAATTATTTTATTAGCATGCCCAACTTCCTTGTATGTAGTATATACCTCGATCAACGCGCGCAGCGACGGGTCTGACACGGAGCGTCATGCTTGCATTTATATACAACATTCAACAATGCATAATATTGGTTACTGATTTAAACCATAATCTTTACATGATCATAACTCTACCAATCTTCAATCATTCCCCGTGCTTAACCCGTCAAATTACTCGATATCTCTTACTACAATAACCGATTCGCTCATATACCTAGCGATTTTGATAATGCTCGAAAAAAAAGAAGATGCACCTTTTAGGAACCAAATCTGCTCCTTGATGGGTGCAAGTTTGCACCTCGAAGGGTGGAAATGTTTACTCCAGGGGTGGACATGTGCACCTTTTAGGAACCAAATCTGCTCCTTAGTGGGTGCAAGATTGCACCTCGAAGGGTGGAAATGTTTACTCCAGGGGTGGACATGTGCACCTTCATGGATGCAAGTTTGCACCTCGAAGGGTGGAAATGTTTACTCCAGGGGTGGACATGTGCACCTTTATGGATGCAAGTTTGCACCTCAAAGGGTGGATATGTTTACTCCAGGGGTGGACATATGCACCTTTTAGGAACCAAATCTGCTCCTTAGTGGGTGCAAGTTTGCACCTCGAAGGGTGGAAATGTTTACTTCAGGGGCGGACATGCGCACCTTTATGGATGTAAGTTTGCACCTCAAAGGGTGGATATGTTCACTCCAGGGGTGGACATGTGCACCTTTTAGGAACCAAATCTGCTCCTTAGTGGGTGCAAGTTTGCACCTCGAAGGGTGGAAATGTTTACTCCAGGGGTGGCCATGTGCCCCTTTTCAAGGGTGCTCATGTGCACCCCTGTTAAGGAGTGCACATGTGCACTTTAGGCGTGCAAAATATATGACAAGACCGTGCACCCTATAAGGTAGACATGGGCACTCTTGGGGTGTTCATGTGCACCTTTTCAAGTGTGCTCATGTACACCCATGTTAAGGGTGCACATGTGCACCTTTAGGCTACCAAAATATGCGACAAGACCGTGCACCCTATAAGGTAGACATGGTCACTCTTGGGGTGTTCATATGCAGCTTTTCAAGGGTGCTCATGTACATCCTTGTTAAGGGGTGCACATGTGCACCTTTAAGCTACCAAAATATGGGACAAGATCGTGGGGGGGGGGGGGGGGGGGAAATTGCACTCCTATTTCTCAGTGTGCAGGGTACACTCTTACTCTTATTTAGGTCAACTACTCTTCAGGTCTGTACATCAACGATTTACCCGAGTATGATCTAATCTATTGAGAAATCAAATTTGGAGCTGACAGTGCAGCGCTGCAAAACGATATGGGCAATTCCATGATTAGAGGGACATGCAACCAAACTTTCTATCACATTTGTTCTCAAATCCTGGTTCTTTTTTAAGTTTCAGTAATTATCCAGGAATCACAATTAAACAGAGAGAGCTTTAATTACCCACCTTTAAATCACACTGTCGTGTCCTTGTTACGGAGAAACAGAACTATTCATGAAATGGCACATGTGGGACTACACATGTTTGAAACGCAGTTTTATAGGATTTTAAAGAGATGTATAATTTCTTTTTCATTTTTTTCTGTTGGATGTACATATTACACCAACCAGTGTCTCCTCTATGAATTTGAAATGCATATCATGCTAAAAACATAATTTTAATTTGGACGGACAAACTGTAACGTTACTAACCGTAATTCGTACTAACCAGGTTTTTGTTGTTTCTACAGGTTTTATAGGATTTTAAAGAGATGTATAATTTCCTTTTCATTTGTTTCTGTTGGATGTACTGTAAAACACTTTATATTACACCAACCAGTGTCTTGATCCTCTATAAATTTGAAATGCATATATGCTAAAAACATCATTTTAATGTGGACGAACAAACTGTAACGTTACTAACCGTAACGTTACTAACCAGGCTTTTGTTGTTTCTACTAAAACCAAAAAGACAAAATTCAATATTCGATACATGTATCACACCACTTGACAAGACACTTGTCAATGGTGTAATAATACAAATTTATTTCAGAGGACTCCTGTTTACAAATACAAGAAATATTTTTCACATGGACTCATGTTTTTTTCCATGTCCTTTTTTGGTAACGTTACTAAACAAAGTTTGAGTTTGTGTTGTCACTCACTAAACTGCGTGGAATTGTTTTGAATTACTGTGTGACTGTGAAGAAGGTTTTGTATTGAATGTACCAACAATTTAAAGAAAATATTCAGGGTCGTGTGTCATGAACTTGCCTCCAAATAGGGTGGAGCCGTTACATTTCGGGGATTTTTTTTTGCATTTTACTTCATATTTTCAAAACCAAAAATCCCTTCTTAACAAATTTGGTATCATTTGAAAGGGCTATCAAAATGCTATCATTCTGCAAAGTTTCAAAAATATACCTCTATTTAAGATATCTATCGAGATACAGCCGTTTGAAGGTTAAAGCCGGAGGGTGGAGCAGGAAGCGGCGCCGCAGGAAGCGGCGCCCGTGTACAAAGTCTATGGGGAAATGACTCTCAAAGCGCAATTTTTCTTAAAACGTTAATAACTTTGTCAAAACTATATTATGTATAATAACTTCAATTTTGGTATCAAATGAAAGCTTACACATTGATCTTTAATGTCAAATGATTGAAAAGTGTCTTTGCCAAATAATTTTTTGATTAAATCAACACAAACAAAGAAAATTGGGGGTATTCCTGTACAGACTCTATGGGGGCACAATCTTGACGATAAACTTTGTGAATTCTTGGTAAAAACGTTAATATCTTGAAAAATAAAAGGTTTCAGAATACAAATTTAGTATCAAATTAAAGCTTACTTATCAAACTGTATTATGGCTCGTCATATTTAGGCTTTACTATATTCCATTCATCTAGTGACTCCTACTTAGTGAAAATTATTGATTATTTAACAAATATATATTCATGAAGTATGAATGAAAACATCTCCTGTAAAATAATAATTTACCCCATACAATATTATTATATTACTGTAAACGTCTAAGTCTGCTCTGCAAGAAAACATTATAATTTCTTGTCTAGAGCTACTTTAGAAAAAAGTTATGAGGAAATTATTGACCTCTAAAACTGTAAACAAAATTTCATGTTTTGGTCAATATGAACAATTAACTGTACAGCCAGTGTTATTTCCGAGTGCATATTTGGGTTCCTTGGGTAATTAATTTCCTTTCAGAAAATGTAGTTTTGATAGGGTAGGGGGTCTTCCTTAGAAAATATTTGCTCTCAACTGTAACATTGTCCCGCAGAAGCCCCAAATGGCATGTAACGCAAAAAGAGGCGACCTCACGACGCATGACCTCAGGCATCTCTAGTTTGTGCATGCGTGTGTGATGAGGACAGATCAGATGTGCAAGCCAACCGTAAAAAGACTTTGGGGCGAAAAATTTCGTGATTTTCCGTCACTCGAGGGAACAATTGGTTCAAATTTTAGCAAAATCGAAGGGGGTCGGGTGACGCCCATCAGTTGATTTGACGTGGATTGACCCCCATGTCAATTGTGTTAACACACAAATCATGTCGAGCAATAAATAAGACACCATCATATGAAAACAAAACTTCACCACCCCTTCTATTTTCACGATATGCACCGACAGCTGTATATCCTGGGCCCCGTTGCAGAAAGAGATACAATCGATTGTAAGTTGCAATTAATCGTAAGTCAGATCACGTGTTCTAGATGCGCAAATCTGATTGGTTGAAACGGGTAAATTTTCTGACTTACGATCAATTGTAACAATCGATTGTATCTCTTTGAGTCTTTCTGCAACGGGGCCCTGGTCCCTGGAAGCGCTATTAATGAATCATCAATCACATTTAACCACGTTTCAGATATGCCTATTACTATACATAAAATCATTGCCAATATATCATTTAATAGGTACTTAAATGATCAAGTTAGACAGTCAGTAACTGGCAAGTATTAATTATTTTCGATTTTTACTATTTTTAGTATAATTTACGTTGTTTTTTTCTGTTTTCTGTCTGCAAAAAAATTGTCGGAAGGCAATTCATAGCTGCCTTTGCACTATAGCGTTAGGAATGATATGTTCAAGGATAATGTGTCTTCCTATTCCTAAGGACCTAAGTCCTAACGTCTTCTTTAGCTAAATATTTGTTGTGTGATATTCCATGTCGATGTATTAATATCCATCAAAAAATAACACGCATGGGACTGGCAGAAAAACACCCATTCGGGTCACCGCCTCGTTTTCCCCTTAAATCTGCGTTCATTTCATTCATCAGAATCAACCTTAAACTAAGAAAATGTTGCAAATCACACACTCACATTCTACACTTAGTACAATATTACTAAAATTCGTAATTTCTCTCTGTGTCTCACCTTATTGTTTAGATTCTTTGCAAAAAAACAAGCTGCTACTTCCGACAGTTGTTAAGCCCGGCGCAGACTCGACTAGACTAGACATATCCAGAGCCGACTCGACCCGATCCGATTGGTTTTCAGTTGAATCGGCTCTGTATGAATTGTCTCCGAGTCGGAAGCCATTCGGGCCTGATTCAACTACATGTTGAATCTACCACGACTAAATCGGACCGACTGTGGCTTTCATTGCAGTCGGTTCAGATCGGATCGGCTCTGTCTGCGCCGGGCTTAAAACCCGGCGCAGACAGAGCCGACTCGACCCGATCCGACTGGTTTTCAGTCAGGCTAGAGTCAGTTTCGCTCCGTCGGAGCCGATTCATCGTGTTGAATCGGCCCCAACTGGCATCCGAATGTCTCTGGACTGGCAAAATGTGTGTCGAGGCACTAAAAACTGAGCCGATCCGAATTAAATCCAGTCGAATCGGGTCGAGTCGGCTCTGTCTGCAGAGGGCTTTAGCTAGTGTACACCCTACAGTCTCCAATGTAACATCATTTCTTTAACAAAAGAAACAAGACAGTAAATCAAATACAAATCAATGTAACTAAATTACATACAAATTACAAATACAACTTAACGGACCTGATCAAGAGGAGTGGCCGGGTGGAGGGAGGGGGAGGGGGGGGGGGGGTGGGGGGGGGGGGGGGCTGCAGTAGCCCGTCCCCCCTTGATGGGGGGCACACCTTCTGGCTGGAATTTACAAATGAGGTTTTAAGCCACGGTCTACATAATTTGTTGATATGCTGCTTATATTTAAAGACAAGTGAAACAAATATTGCTAATTTCTGATGAATTGATGACTGTTAGTGCTTGCTAATCAGCATGGGCGTAAATTTGGAAAGCACAATGCATTGGGGGGGGGGGGGGGGGGGGGGGGGGAGGGCGAGCAATTGTTCACAAACAATGCTCGCCCCTCCAATGCATTGTGTTTTCCGAACAGATTTACGCCAGTGCTAATCAGCAAATTCCACCATCTGAGAAGAGAGACAATCATTTGGTGCGGTAGCGCCTCATTATTTGGAGTTACACATCCGTAGCTCGGTTTACAAGCTCCACCAAAAACCAAGGAAAAACATTATCTCTTTTATGTTTCCGCATTTCCTCTCCATGCGTTTCATCATACCGCATCCGTAATAACATCCCTTTTTGTTATGGAACTTCTCTAGAAAACTCTTCCCCTACTCCGACAAGATTGTGAAAACAAACATTTCGCGCCTCGCGATGTCGTTGCCCTATGACCGTGGGTAAACCGACCATTCACAGGACTGTTAAGGCGCCGTCAAACCAAGTCCGACACGACACCACGACACGACAAAACGACATGCCTCACGACACAAAAAAAAATCGATAATGTACAAACTCTATTTACTTGTCACACCGAACACGACTTCGTGTCGTGTGTCGTGCCTGTGTCGTGATGGGATTTTTTTTGTCGTGCCATCGAATCGCTCCAAGAGCGATTTTTCCAGCACAACACACGACACTTTGGACTTTTGGCCAAGCAGAGTCGAGTATTCTTGCAAGTCTGTCTTTCGCGTTTTTCGGCCAAAAATATGTCAAGGAAATTCCCACCAGCGAATAATGAATTGTCTATGCGGACTTTACGTGGTAAATGAGGAGTTACTGTCAAATCCACATGAAGATTGGACATTTGTTGGCCATTTTGCTGCTTTGTCTCTGTCGGCTTCGGATATTCAACTTAGTGCTGACTTTAATGAATCAATTTGGGCCTCAGTTACATTTATGGGCAACACCACTTTATTATTGGGTTGCATTTATCGTAGCCCCTCTTCAAGCCAGTTAAATAATGAACACTTATGTAAGCTTATACGTGAAATGAACAGAAGAGGTGAGCAACATGTACTTATAGTAGGTGATTTTAATTTTCCTGAAATTGATTGGTCCAACTGGCATTCGAACACCACAGAGGAACACCCTGCACATCAATTTCTGTCTGCTACCCAGGACGCATTTTTATCTCAACACATTTTGAAGCCGACTAGATTTAGGGAAGGACAACGGCCCAATGTTCTTGATTTAGTTTTGACTAATGATATGGATTTTATTCATGACATTGAGTATTTACCACCGTTAGGAAAAAGTGACCATGTTTGTTTAATTATTGAATTGGCACTTGGACAGGAGACTGTACAGCATGAAAAACGCATGGTGTTTGATTTTAATAAAGGAGATTATACGAAAATGAGGACGGATTTTAGCCTCATGGACTGGGATAAACTTTTCGCTGACCTGAATTGTGTTGATGCTTGGAAACTTTTCGCTAACACACTTTCCAAATCCATGGACGAGAATATTCCGAAGCGAACAGTTGGGAAAGATAGAAGGAAGAAAATTTATATGACACATGAAGCTATGACAGCATCAAGGAAAAAGCAGAGATTGTGGAAGAGATATCTTGAATCTAAATGTATGTGGGACTATGAAGCATATTCACGAGAGAGGAATTCCCTGCGAAGTATGACTAGGGATCTATGCAAGAACTTCGAACTACAGCTTGCCTCTGAGATCAAGACTAACCCAAAGTCTTTTTGGAGATATGTCAATAGTAAAGCTAAAGTTAGAACCAAGATATGCAATTTGATGAGACCAGATGGAACTTTTGCAAAAACGGGACAAGAAAAGGCAGACATATTGAATAAGCAGTTTAGCAGCGTTTTTACTTCAGAAGATCTGACCAGTATTCCAGTCCCTACGTGCAATACGATGATGCTATGCTCGACAATGTGATATTTACCGCTGAAATTGTAAGAAAGAAACTCCTCTTGTTAAAGAACGGTAAATCTGCTGGCCCGGATAATTTTCATCCCAGAGTTTTAAAGGAGTTAGCAGATCATATTAGTGGACCACTCGCGCAGTTGTTCGAAATTTCTCTGAAGGAAGCAGTACTACCTCTAGATTGGAAAGAAGCCAATATTACGGCCCTACACAAAAAGGTAGTAGGAAGGACCCTGGAAACTACCGTCCCATTAGCCTCACATCTGTAGTGGTGAAAGTGATGGAATCTGTACTTAGAGATGCCATAGTAGGACACATGAGAAGCCAGAACCTCTTTTCGGAAGCTCAACATGGTTTCGTGCCAGGCAGATCATGTACCACCCAGCTTCTTTGTCAACTTGAAGACTGGACAGAAAGCATGGACAAAGGTGAACCGGTAGATGTAATATATTTGGATTTTAAGAAGGCTTTTGACTCTGTACCTCATACTAGACTGAGCAGAAAGGTATCATCCTTTGGAATTGCTGACCCACTCCTCTCATGGATTAAAGCTTTCTTGTCACAAAGAAAGCAGAGGGTAGTAGTAGATGGCGTTAATTCTAGTTGGGCCAGTGTGATGAGCGGCATTCCACAAGGAAGTGTATTGGGGCCTACTCTTTTTGTCATGTTCGTGAACGACCTACCAGATACGACTGCAAGCAAAACCCAGCTATACGCAGATGATGCCAAGATTTATGCTCCTGTGCTGAACCCTGCTTCAAGCCAGGTACTACAACAAGATTTGAGCAACATTCAGAAGTGGTCTCGCACATGGCAGCTGCCTTTAAACTCCCAGAAATGTAAGGCACTTCATATAGGAAAGAACAATCAACAGTGCTCATATATGATGGACAATGCAATGCTGGAAAATGTCACCTGTAAAAGGATCTGGGAGTATTGATAGACGGTGTGCTGAATTTCCACAAACATATCTCCTCAGCAATACAAAAAGCGAACCAGATGCTAGGCCTCATCAAGCTTTCTGTGGGCTGTGTCAAAGAGTATAACAGATGACATTCACTTGTTACAGAAAAAGGCTTTAAGAATTTGTGCTGGAGTTGGCTATCGTGAGCACACCGATCCGCTGTTTGTTAGATTTAAATGTCTTAAAGTGGGTGAAATTAATTTTCTTCAAACCTCTTTATTCATGTATCGTTATAATAATAGCATTTTGCCTGCCTCGTTTATTTCTATGTTTCTGAAAAACAATGCAATTCACTCTTATTCAACAAGACAAGCAGCAAACTTGCATTTGTTTAATCCACGTACAGTACTGGCACATAAATCAGTGAGACATACTGGTCCAGACGTTTGGAATTCTTTGTTAATTGAAACACGTAATTTGCCTACA
This sequence comes from Echinarachnius parma, assembly GCA_037951105.1. NCBI lineage: Eukaryota > Metazoa > Echinodermata > Echinoidea > Clypeasteroida > Echinarachniidae > Echinarachnius > Echinarachnius parma. The sequence continues at coordinate 94,993 of JBAMJV010001271.1, read as the reverse complement.
CTTTATTCTTTTAAAAATGCAGTCAAACGCATGCTCATTGCAAACGTCTTTGTGTAGATATTTTGTTCAATCAGTTGGTTTGTTAATTCCTACGATAACATTGTATTGTAGTATTCTATATATATATTTGTGCGTAATTCGGCATAACATGTCACTGTTAAGTAATTACATTTAGGCATCTTCAAACCTGTCTCCCCCTCTCTCAGCTCCCCCCCACTTTTTCTTTTCTCTCTCTGTTTCCCGTATTTCTCTTCCAGTATGGGCTGTACCTTTCTATCATGCCCGCTACATTTATTCCTGCTCTCGAACATACTGTAGAGATTTAACTATCCTCTTTCTCTTTACTTGTAAATAATGTTTCATATTTGCTTTTTATTACTTCTTTTTTCCCGTTTGTATTAATTTATGTTTATCTATGTTTTAAGAATATGTAAAACTTGTAATATCTTAGGTATGGCATCACTTCAAGCTTCTAGCTTATATTGCCGACCTCTGTATGTTTCTATTTCGATGTTATGACAGTTTATTTTATGTACGAACTTGTTTACTGTGAGACATGCAGGAATAAATAAATAAATAAAGCGTGCTTTTGTCAATATTGACCCGGACATCTTCATACCTCTCTACAAAGCACTTGTACGCCCACATCTAGAGTACTGCAGCGTATCATGGAGCCCAAGATTTGTTACAGACGACAAAAAGATTGAAGCAGTACAGCGAAGAGCAACAAGGCTGATTCCAGGAATGAGCTCCTTATCGTACCCACAGAGACTGAGAAAACTTGAGCTTTTCTCTCTTCACTACCGAAGGGAGAGGGGAGATATGATCCAAGTCTACAAAATCCTGCACGGTATTGACAGAATCGATCCAGAACATTTCTTTGTCAGATCTGATTACCTACGTACTCGTGGACATCCTCTGAAGTTTTTTACTACCCGTTGTAAACTCAACATCAGAAGCAGTTTCTTTAGCAAGCGTGTTATAAGTTCATGGAACAGTCTTCCTGCGTCATTAGTCACTGCTACTAGCGCCGTCACTTTCAAACATGGCCTGGATATTGTTTGGTTAAATCAAAGATTTGATATCGTTTGACTTCCATTTGCGCATGCTGTGCACAGTCAGTAAAAGGAATGCTATCAACGTGTTTATGACCGGGAGATCTACAGGGCTACCCTACACTCCTGTCTAGATGATGATGGAAGGTAAATATTGCAATATATCATGTGTATTATAGACCATCCTAGTAAATATTATAAATGTATTACTCATTTGGGCGTCCAAATTGTAAAAACACTGCACAGTCAACACAGCACTGTTACTTCGCTCTTTCACTCTAATTTCACTTCTTTTAGAACATAACTGTGATTATTTACAACGTTTTACATATATTTGAGATCTTGTGACAAATCATCATTTGACTTTGTTGTTCACTGACACTAAAAAGGGTAAGTAACTCGGTGAGTCTAACCGAGAATTCTGAGAGTGAGAGTGAGACTGGAGTCCTGACTCCGACCGAGTGATAGTGATATTATATTTATAAGTGGTATTTGTATTTCTAAGTTATGAATGATTTGGTCTAAGTAATAATTTATATTTTAAGTTTGGCCTTGCCTTGGGCTCGGGCTTTGGCATGATTGAGTGGTACACAGATCGCAATGAATTAGGGCTAGGTGAACTGAAAGTCTAGGCTAGCTAGACTCTAGTCCTGGTCGAGTCACAAAGGTCGAAGTATATGCGTTTATGACTCTCTATTTGTACTCCGTAGCTTTAGGCTTGACGATAGCTTGGTCTAACAATCATTTAAGACCATCTCGAGTCATGGTTTAAAAATAAAATCATACCTCATTTGATCGATATATAAATCTAGACCATGGCACGCGACCGAGACAGGCGTATGTGTTGTGACTAGAACAGGCCTAGTTCGGCCAGGACTCGGTCGCCTAGCAAGGCCTTATTTCTGTGCACCATGCATGCCAAACTTATCTGGGCCAAATAATTCAAAATCAAGTCATCATGTAGGAGTACTAAAGTTACAGTAAGGCTAAAATTAGAGGCTCTACAATTTTGATACAACATGTCATTTGTAAGTTTTCTCCAGATAGTTGCATGCCTTGCATTGTATTCAAATGATTGTGATATAATCAATTCAATATGGGCTCAGATTTAGGAATTATGTGTAACATAGTTTTTAATGGTGTCCATGTTAAGTTTTTACTTGATATCATTTATTTTTTCATTAGCAAAGCATGGGTAATAAATCTCTGTCCATTGCTTTCTTTTATCAACCGGTTACAATCTAGCTAGACAGCCTCCATCAAGTGCCTTGACGAAGGAACACCAAATAGAACCTTTGAAGAGTAGAACAACAACACTTGGACCAACCATTTACAATCTATTTAGTAAGTTTGGTAGAACATGTATATAGAACCACTTGCCTTGAAGATGTTATTGCCATTTGTCAGTACCTGAACTTGTGTAATCAATTCACAAACTACAGTAACATTATACACATTTCAATACTCGAATTCTAATTTGGTCTGCATAATTCAGGGTACAAATTAAAGGCAATGGTGAGTGTTGGTCAAACTTAACTTTAGTAACCAAAACTTGCACGATTACGGTACAAACTAATAGTTATAACTTCACCATGCTCGAAGAGTATACACAATTACAAACGACAAAGTAAAACCCCTGTTATCATTCAAAAAGAGCCGTTACAACTGGAAGTGTCAAATTAACTCTAGAGTTAGCAAGCGCGAAGCACTAGCGTTCTAGGTCCTATATAATACGGGACTCTAGTGTAGTGCGCGGTAATAGTACGTGTAGTATGTATCGCAACTCGCAAGCCCCATTCGTTCGCCTTTCGTTCAGAGTCGCGCTAACCACTGACCTCTACTAATGGACGGGCGGCTGCACGTTGATTGGCCATTCAAAAATGAGGCCGCCGCGCGCACACGGCGGCCATGTTGGGACCATCATCATGGACCGTCGATAACCCGCTGTTGATAGTGTGTAACATTCGTAAACATTTTTCAGATTAATTTTACCAATTGTTCTCGTTAGATAAAAAGTGTTCGATTGTATTCTGATTAGGGATGGCACATTACATGGCATTTGGCTGTACAAATCGAAATGATAATGACATACAAAAGGCTAAAATCACGTTTCATAGGCGAGTTGTTTGCAGTCATTGGGCCGCCTACAGTCCCATGTGTTATGTTTTGTGTCAGAAAAGATTATAGTTTACCTCTTATATTCCACATGTATATTAGGTTGCTACATTTATTATAAATAGGGTACTGTACTGATAGATTTGTTTAAATATTGAAATAAAACAAGTGAAATCGATAAGAGATTTAGATACGGGCAGGCAAATAGATGACAAAAATATGATTGTAAACTTGAACATTTATTTTTTTGGGTTTTGAAAATGTATGTTTGAATTCATAAAGCCTATACTAAGGCTAGGGGTTTCTGTCGAGACAGTGAAACATTAAGTTAATTACAGCCCATCAAAAGTGAAATAATGAAAGAAGATACATTTGTATATGAAATATTGGTATTATGCACTCATTTGAATTTACAAGGAATCGTGGTGAATGTTGACGGGATACTAGTCATTGTGGAATTAATGCAATGAAATGGTTGATAGAGAAGCAAAACATGGCTTGGGGGAAAAAGGGAGATTTGTAATAAAGTGAAATAAATAGTATGATTAAACAAAAGTATTATGTTAAATGGCAACAAAGATGGGAGGACTTTGAATCTTCCTTGGAAAATATTCAAAATAATGTAACTCAGTCGTATATATAGGCCTACCATTGTAATTTGAATAATATTAACATTTTAATCTATATTGCATCGTTTACGGATGGGAAATATTGGTATGTGTATGGGCAAATAGAAAGATACATAATGTATTTTTTTTTAAGGAGCAATTAATTTGAGTTGAAACAAAAAAGAGAAAAGAAGTAAGAAAACAAAAACAGATTGGCTCAAAATGAATGAAGAACGACAATAAACACAAAACAACAGCAACAACTACAACGACAACATGTCTCTCCAATTAATGTTAAGTATTGACTTTTATAACATCTAATAAATAGAGGTTGCATATGGTCGAACTTCGAATTTCTTCAGAAGTGTTTTATAACCTCCATGATCGATCCCTGATTGATGTTCATAATGATTTAAAACAAACCATAAAGGTAACATTATTATGAACCATTACTCACAAAGCATGCCCTTTAAATAGTAATCTCAGGAAGAACGCGGAAAACATGTTAGGAAAGAAAACAAAGATTAATTGGCTTTCTTTTTATGATATTTTGATCTACGAGGATGACATGCCATATGTTATAGTAAAGTGATGCATGAACGCATGGTACAATTAAATAAATTCATGAAAACAGCAGAAAAGTTCTTTCTTTACATGGGGAACAAAATCTTGTTAAAAACAAGGGGAAAATAAGAGATAAACTAGGGGCGAGTAATAGTTATAAGATCGGGTCAATAGCGGGAATCCGAGTGAATCTCTCCGGGCAACGCCGGTGCGCATATACCTTACGTTACCGTGTAAGCATCATAACCGGCGAATTATCATTGCTTGAGCTGTGATTCAATACGCTGGATAATTTTAATTAATCATGCTAGTATTCAATCACTAAGACTATCACATATATGATCATATTTCATTCCTGGGGGGATAAAGAGATATAAAAATGCCATGGTTAGCAACAACTCCGTAGCAAGTATAATGCACTACCACGTTATAGTCCATGAGCCGAGGCCGAAAAAAAATCGATTTGGCTGCACCCCTCGGACGGCCAATTATTTTTGGTATCATTGTAAAGGTACAAATCTCAACTATCCGAAACTGGAATTTTCGACCCCAAGAAGTTGCACGTTACCATGGCAACGCCGTTGTTGTGACACATGGTCAAATACACCCCGCAGAAACGGTGGATTCCACTGAAAAACGAAATGTCGACAAAAAATTACAAATTTTGATATCCAGTCATCATAGGTTTATGATTTTTTCAGGAACTAAGGAGTGTTGTACCAGCTATCAGATTCTAGAATATCAAGTACGAAACATTATTGCTAGGGTCATTAGAGGTCATTAGGGGTCAACTCAAGGTCAGTGACATAATCCTAACTTCTAATTGCATTGATATTTGTATGTAATTCATGGAAACTCACATTACTCATTACTCGTGCAGTTTATATGGCCGAATATGATTTCCTCGGAAGGCATGAGTTCCAGGAATCCATATACACCATTTAAGGCTAAATTGATAAACCGTTGCTATGGCAACTAGTTTGATGTGAATGCTGCAAAGTGTGTTAAATGCGCAATAAGCGACAGGCGAGAGCCAACATTTTGGATTGTAATGTACCCGGATGGATTAAAGCATCAACAAATCTCATTTTTAAGGGAATTGTCTGAAGTTATTGAAAATGGCAACTTAAATTGCCGCAACTTGAATAATCACCATGGAAACCAGTGCTGAATAGACCACGCCCCCTTTGACAAGATATCAAACTTGAATTTTAAAAATTACTTATTTACAAATGATGCAACCATTGTAGACATAACGATTTGTTTTCCTTTGATGAAATCACGGTAAATGGAAAGGAAAAATGCTGCCTGGTCGGCAAACATGAATTTGAAGTAAATATCAATCAAGTTATGTTTCCTAGCAACATACATTTCCCCTAGAAACCAATGCATACTTCTTGATTCTTCATTTTATGTTACATGCCTCTTGGAGAAAGAATATATTCCATTGTGGTGCAATAGCTCGGCAAAATAGTTATGTAAAGCCCTGATATTTTTCTGAACTAGCCACAATTCTCAAGATAGGTCCAGAAATGTGTGAAGAATAACACACTTTAGGTCCCCTATAATCCAATTTGAGGGTTTGGCAGAATCCAAGATGGCGTCCAAAATGGCCGACATTTTTAATTTTCTTCCACTTGGTCCCTTATAGACAAGTTGGAAAGTTCATTAAAGTGTCTAAATATATGTTTTCAGATACGAACAATCTTTTAAAACGATCGTATGAAGGTTTCAAGTTCAAGGAAACGTCTAATCCAAGATGGCGGCCATTAAACAATACAAAATGGCCGCCGTTGTAAAGTGATTATACCATAACTTTGCTTCTAGACAGATTAGAAAGTTCAAATAAGTGTCCAAACATATGTGTTTGGTTACAAGGAAATCATTTTGACGTATACCGAGATGTTTTAAGTCAAGTAAGTATCCTATTCTAAGATGACAGCCATTATAGGTTTCAAAATGGCCGCCATAACATCATATTTGGTATAAATTCGCTTCTAGACAAGATATAAAGTTGAAATACGTGTCTTAACATACGTTTTCAGATACAAACAAATCATATACGTATGTATACTTGATGTACAGCCTTGTAAACAATTATTAGACCAAGCACTTTTTGATCAAATCTTTCGAAGTATTACACTATTTTCTCTATCTTATAATATTTTAAAGAAAATGAGTTAATGACATACCAAAAGGGGTATAGTAAATGGTGTTAGAAATACCTATCACAAATGTTCTGCCTTTATTTTGATTAAATATATAATTTGTATACAAATTGTATGGATTGTGTCCATTCCTTACATGTACATTAAATGCATAGGTTTTTATAGACATTAATTTGTTAAATACAAAGTGCAAAATTTGATGATTTGTGATTATCCATAGAATGGTCTTTCCAGTTCCTAGTGTGACCTGTAATAGCACTTTGATTCAGGGTAAGAGGTGCCAAGTGGCATTTAACTCTGTTGGGGAAGCACATAATATTTGGATGCTGAACACCTGTGCTTTAACAGTATACCAGGATAGAGGCCATCTTCACCTGGTTTTACTTCTTTGACATGTTTTATAAGAGCGATTGACTGTCACTCGGCAACTCTAATCACAATTCATAATGAATAAGAATAAGAATCACTACGGAAACCAGCACTAAAAAGACCACACCCCCTTCCACAAGGAAAACAAATGGAATTTGGCAAAAAAGATCTATTTACAAATGGTGCAATCATTGTAGATATAAAAACATGTGTTTTCCTATGATGAAATTACTGAAAATGGAAAAGCAAAATGGTGTCTGGCCGTCAGACATGACTTTGAAGTAAAAACAAAAAAATCAGGTATAGTTTTTCGTTGCAACGTAGATTTTCCCTAGCAACCACTGCATACTTCTGTATAAACTTGATTTTTAATTTTCTGAGGGGATTCCTTTCTCAAAACTAAATAAAAAATGCCGACTCATGTTTAAATGTGATGAACTTGATTTTCTATTTAAGTGATCGAAACAAAAAAAAACCCTTCCTACCATAACTTATTGAGATGTATGTTTGTTCGTCTACGTATGCCTAACCAAACACCAAATTTCAAACATTGTGATACGGCCACTTCATATACCATTCAACTGAAATAGCTATAAGACTTGTTTATGTTGGAAAATGTTTTTAGAAATAATTTTGAAAGTTTATAGAAATAGAGAAATCGTAAAACCATTAACCTTGGTTTATGGAAAATACAATCTTAAAATTGTCCATAGCGAATTGGCGTTAATCACACGGTCTTGCATGACTTTTGCATGACTTTGCCTTAGGTTCCCATCATGGGCAGTGGAATTCTGAAGGCAGAACACCAGAAAATCATGCAGTAGCCAGAAGCTCGATTTGTTCCAGGGTTCTACATAGAGGTGCTTGGTTCAGCAATTAGGGCATTACTGGAGCTTCCTTTCATCTCCAGCTTGGCCACATGGACATTGTATGTCAGTGTAAACTCCATCAATATAGACTGAATTGTCAGGGAAAGGTCACAAACTTGAGTTTTAGATGAATTTGCTAGTAACTAATTATATGGGTGTCACTTGGGGAAGTGCTGTTCTTCTGACGTATAAGGTAGCAAATAGTCTACGAGACGTCACGCAAACATAATATGTCAAGTTCAATGTTGTTCAGGTTTGGGTTTAGGTTACCGGTTTGGCAAACAATAGTTTGTTTGCAGACGATGGGGTTGGCATTGAGCTCGGATATGGGCCACATATACAGGTGGGTCACATATACATGCAGGTCTGAATAGGCCCAAGTGGTGTAAAGGCTGCATGTTCAACATACCCCAATTTCTGCATGATAGGTATGCAAAATGTGGTAGCTTCATTTTGGGTGTGACTGCACATTTAGAGTACCGAGGGGTCAGTTGCAAGGCGTCTTTCCATGACCTGTGGGTGCTGATATTCCTATTTTGAATAGGCTGACATGGTGACTAGAGCAGCCCAGGCGTTGGTGACCCACTTGCCCGTGCTGGGCAAGTACCAGACGAAGATGATTGGGGTGCCTTGGTAACCACTTTCCTGTTGTGATGCTCCTTGTGAAGCACCGGGAGTGCAAAGCTGGTGGGCAATTCCTAAAGTTAATCTCGTGGTCTCAATATTGAGTGTCACATCTAGTTTAGATGCAAGGGCACTTAATGGGCTTCAGCACGGAGCTTGGATGTTTTCAAAATATGATGTCTTATAGATAGGAGCTATGCACAAAGATGGAATATAGATGAACATTTCATGCCACAAGGGCCTACCATGCAGCATACGCAGTTGTTCCTTGATGACATTTGGCATGTAGATAGTCAAGGTGTTATCTTTAGGTCAACTGCCTGTCTCGATATACCCTGAGATATGTTGGAGGGCAGAGTAGACCCATTGACGTTGACTATGAGATGGACGTTTGCTTCATTGGCGAATTGCAGTCGGTTTGCAGCTGCGCCCAGCGTTTGTGTCCGATGTTTAGGTATGTTGCTATCAGGGCCATGTCCGTTGCCAGACTATCATCTCCTTTTGAGCAAATGTTGCCTTAGCAGAAGATGGCAAGATCAACTGCATAGTAGTATTGATGTGATGAAGTCTTGGCTGATGTACTTATTGCAAGGAGCAACGGTTCCTTTGCCATGAGGTGGACCTTCGTCAGTGGTTAGAGAGGGAGAATTCCGGTGATTAGACATACTAGGTGGCGGTCATGGACCATCTGAAGGAACTTCAGGGTAATACCCTGATGTATTCATTCTGGTCTGCATCATCCATTATAGCAACGAGGGTGTAAATAAGCAAAATACGGTGACACTGTTGTAACTCACTGGCAGGTTTTGAGCATTTGGCAGGATCTCATTCATGCTGTCAGCATAGGCCTAGTGAAGACACAGAATTATCCGACTCTCCCAATAAATTGGGTGGATCAGTTAATGTTATTACTCTATAATATTATATGATAAACAGCCTTGTCTTACACGCATGGTATAAGAGGCATAGAAGATGGCAAAATCTTGACCTCTCCTCCCACGCTACAAGCCCAACGTATTTGGCAAAATTTGCTGGTACAATATTGATCAGCAAGATCACTTTGTCATAACTGTTCCAGAAGTCTAGGAGACTGTCAGCACATGCTGTTTAAGTCCCTCAAATGATGCTAGTAATGCCGAGTGAGCCACGACCAACATCATGAACAACAACATCGTATCAAACAATGAACGAATGTTCCTCAATAAACACAGACGGCAGTGATGAACTCCATGTGTGATCAAGAGTAATAATGACCAGTGGATGCATGCAGAAGCAGCGTTTGCTTACTGCAATAAAACAAAAAAAATTGGTGGTTTCTGCTATGGATGCCGTCCTCGGAAACGATCATCGTCTGGGATGACAGCAAATACGTATCATCAGTTCAAAGTTATATCGGATTTGCTGCAGAAGAACAGGGCAACTCCACAATTGAAATGTTGACTGTGTAGTGTGTGCACACTGCTTAGAAGATGGACATGGCAAATGAACTGCACCAGCTAAACGACCATGCCAGATGATCTATTGCCAAATAGAACAATTGTTCTAACAAAATCCAGAAGAGTTTGCGCTCGTCGTTTCCATACTGGGAAGCCTCAAATCACATGCTGATTCCTCCGAGCCATTGGGCAAGGATTTGTTAAAGCTGGACTGGCAAACATTCTGATAAAAGTGGTGCTCTTGGCAGTGTTATACATGGGAAACACCACAGCTGATCCATCAGGATACACAAGCTGGTAGCGGAAGCTATACAGCGCATGAGATGGAGAGGATTCAAAATCTGGATGCAGACATCTTGAAGATGAGGACGTTGATTATATATCGCTACTGAACATTCTTAGGGAGATGCGCCACCAACCCAACATTGAAAGGACTCGATATCACTTACGAGCTGTATGATGACTGCTGGGCCAGTCCTGATGGCCTTATGAAGGTGTCTCTATTCTTCACCAGTTCCTTTGGGGTCGAAGTGTGAAAGGAGCCAGACTTTATCTAGCATTTGTCTGGCTATTCCTGGCCATACATGATCGCCTTTGACCATTTCAATTAGGAGAGGTATATATCTAACTATATAATGGGCAAATATATCGCAGTAGCCAGTCACTCATCCCAATGCTCAAGGAGGCGATCGATCGTGACCAACTTTAGTAGTGAAGTGACCAGAGTGATTTGTGTGTGTATGTATGACGTTGTATTATACACATTACGACATAAATAATATAAAATCTAAATTGGGGGTAACTTTCAATATTGCAAACTATCATATCATATCAATTATTATATTTGTACCAATGATTTGAAGGTTAATATTGTGCCGATTTGGGCTATATTCATCATCATGAAATCAAGTTCTGTTCCACTTCTTATTAGTACGTCTTGCGCGTATGGATAATAATCAAATTGTCGAGTACTGACGTATCGCGACAACAAATATCTTTTTGATTCTCTCCACACAGCTAGACAAAAGCGATTGGATTGTAATAAACTAAGAATATACATTCCCTGGAACTGAAAGCGTTATGTTTAGCCACTAACTTCAAGTTTGTAACTTGTCTTGAAGACTGGAAGTTATACAAAGTTTGATGTTACATTTTAAACACCATAATGACATGCATTTTGAACCCTCAAATGGCTGCCATATTGGATTAGGATACGTCCTTGACCTGATACATGTAGGTATATACGCAAATGATTTTCTAGTACTTGAAAACGCATGTTTAGACACTTATTTGAACTTTAAATTTTGTCTAGAAACGAATTTATACCAAGTGTGATGTTGTGGCTGCCATTTTGAACACCATATGGCGGCCATTTTGAAACCTATAATGGCTGTCATCTGACGTATGGCGACAACAAATATATTTTTGATTCTCTCCACACAGCTAGACAAAAGCGATTGGATTGTAATAAACTAAGAATATACATTCCCTGGAACTGAAAGCGTTATGTTTAGCCACTAACTTCAAGTTTGTAACTTGTCTTGAAGACTTGAAGTTATACAAAGTTTGATGTTACATTTTAAACACCATAATGACATGCATTTTGAACCCTCAAATGGCTGCCATATTGGATTAGGATACGTCCTTGACCTGATACATGTAGGTATATACGCAAATGATTTTCTAGTACTTGAAAACGCATGTTTAGACACTTATTTGAACTTTAAATTTTGTCTAGAAACGAATTTATACCAAGTGTGATGTTATGGCGGCCATTTTGAACACCATATGGCGGCCATTTTGAAACCTATAATGGCTGTCATCTTAGATAAGGATACTTCCTTGACTTGAAACATCTTGGTATACGTCAAAATGATTTCCTTGTACCCGAACACATTATGTTTGGACACTTATTTGAACTTTCTAACCTGTCTAGAAGCAAAGTTATGGAATTTTCACTTTACAACGGCGGCCATTTTGTATTGTATAATGGCCACCATCTTGGATTAGACTTTTCCTTGAACTAGAAACCTTCATACGATCGTTTTAAAAGATTGCTCGTATCTGAAAACATATATTTAGACACTTAAATAAACTTTCCAACTTGTCTTTATTGGAACAAGTGGAAGAAAATTTAAAAAATCGGCCATTTTGGACGCCATCTTGGATTCTGCCAAACCCTCAAAATGGAGTATAAGGGATCTAAAGTGTGTTATTTGACATACATTTCTGGACGTATCTAGAAAATTATGGCTTGTTCAGACTATTTATTCAGACTATTTTGCCAAGCTATTGCATGACACATTTCACACTGGAATATATTCTTTCTCCGAGAGGCATGTAACATAAAATGAAGAATCAAGCGTGTACAGAAGTATGCATTCGTTGCTAGGGAACATTTATGTTGCTAGGAAACATTACTTGATAGCTATCAACTTCAAATTCATGTTTGCCGCCCAGGCAGCATTTTGCCTTTCCATTTACAATGATTTCATCATAGGAAAACACATCGTTATATCTGAGTAAATGAGTCATTTTTAAAATTCCAGTTTGATTTCTTGTGTAAAGGGGGCGTGGCCTATTCAGCATTGGTTTCCATGGTGATTATTCAAGTTTCGGCAATTTAAGTTACCATTTTCAATAACTTTAAAACAATTTCATTTGAAATGAGGTATGTTGTTGCTTAAATCCATCCGGGTACATTACAATCTAAAATGTTGGCTCTCGCCTGTCACTTATTGCGCATTTAACACACTTTGCAGCATTCACATCATACTAGTTGCCATAGCAACGGCTTTTCAATTTAGCTTTAAATTGTGTATATGGATTCCTTGACCTCATGCCTTCCAAGGAAATCACATTCAGCCATATACACCTTAGGAGTAATGAGTAATGTGAGTTTCTATGAATTACATACAAATATTAATGCAATTAGAAGTTAGGATCATGTCACTGACCTTGAGTTGACCCCTAATGACCTCTAATGACCTTAGCAATAATGTTTCGTACTTGATATTCTAGAATCTGATAGCTGGTACAATACTCCTTAGTCCCTGAAAAGATCATAAGCCTATGATGACTGGATATCAAAATGTTTAATTTTTTGTCGACATTTCGTTTTTCAGTGTAATCCACCGTTTCTGCGGGGTGTATTTGACCATGTGTCACAACAACGGCGTTGTCATGGTAACGTGCAACTTTTTGGGGTCGAAAATTCCAGTTTCGGATAGTTGAGATTTGTACCTTTACAATGATACCAGAAATAATTGGCCGTCCGAGGGGTGCAGCCAACTCCATTTTTAAGCCACTTTTCAGGTTTTGGCTCATGGACTATTAGTGCATATATCCGCTGTTACGGGTTGATGGTCCCAACATGGCGCGCGCCCGCAGCCCGCGGCCTCAATTACTGAGCCATGACCGCCCGTCCATTAGTAGAGGTCAGTGGCGCTAACACACGGAGAGAAGTCCATGAGGCGCATATCACTGATTGTTTGCGGAATGGAGGGAAAAATCATAATCTTAATCCACCCGATAGTTGGATCACATATCGGAGAGTGAATTGCTGGTAAGTACCGTATCATATGTATAGTTTTAAGCACAATTAGCGTGAACAAAAATATTTGGTTAGAACGCTAACAATTACAATTTAGGTCGGGGGGGGGGGGCACTTTGGAAATTACCAACACTCACCATTGCCTTTTATATCTCATATTGGAGTTTTATATAATTTGTGTCTGTTTGGTGATGCACTTATTGCACCGTGGTGTAGCATGGTCCAACTGATTGCGAGCACTGAAAAATGTTGGGGACACACTACACATTTTATTTGTTTTTGTAAATTACTTTTACTATACTGCCCCCCTCCCTTTCTCAGTAAAGGGGTGACGGGGGGGGGGGGCAATGTTGCGCCATAGCTATGGCACTTATGTTTGCAACATTAAACTGAAAATGATATCAAATTATCTGTTTTTTTCTTTATCTTTATTTTCAGCTGTGTTGAAGGAACTGGATTGTATGGTGACTGTCAGAAGTAAGGCCAGGACACCCATCTAGGTAGAGAATCCTGTGCGCGCAGGGGGGGGGGGGGGGGGGGGGGGGTAGTCGTACACTTTTTCGAAGCCAAGACCGCAAAGTTTGATATTTTCGAGACCGAGACCAGGTCCAGTCCACAATCTTCGCAGCCAAGACCGCGAATTTTTGACATTTTTGAGATCGAGACCAGGTCCAGTCGACAATTTTCGAGACCGAGACCAACACCCAGTGGTTGAGAATCCTGTAAGCGGGGAGTGGGGGGGGGGGGGGGGGGGGTTGTCGTAGCAAACTTTAAAAGCCGAGACCAAAAATTTTCGACATTTTAGAGGCCGAGACCACGTTTTTTCGCACTTTCGAGGCAGAGACCATCGAATATGACAGTCGAGGCCGCTAAAATTTGGTCTCGACCAGTTCAAATTTGAAACGGGGCCCCTGGGTACGTCTATGTGTACATGTTGGAATTAAAAAAAATACTTTTAACATTTCTGGAAGAGAGCCCTTCAGTGCACATGTTTTTAACATTTCTAGCAGAAGGATGTACCATGTTTTCAAATGGGCTATCAAATTTGAGATGTGTGTTTCTCAGGGGGACTCGGATGGGAATGTCCCACAGTGATATATAGGCCTACCCAATGTGAAATTGCCAACATATTGTTATAAATCTGTTTAGAATGTCATTCAGTGAAATGTGGAAGTTACAAGTATTTTATTGGAGTTAGATACTTAACTGGTTTCATTTTAAAGGCACTTAGTAACATTGTCCAAATCCTCAAATTCCAATTGCAATTCTAGCGGTTCTCTCATACCTTATTCCATTCGTATTAACAATTAAAGCATGGGACAGGTTTTTTTTTCAAGTTTCTATTTCGTTAAAAAGATAATTATGATTTAAGTGTTCCGATGTTCAATTATCCACTGGACCGTTAAAACCATGTACAAAACTTTTCAACAAAGTTACTAGATCCCTTTAAATAATGCATGTTCTTTTAAATGTCATACCATTCTGTTATATTCATATTTTATATATTGTAAATGCATTTTAAATGCAGCAGGTTTGGTATTTGTGTGTAAGAATTGTAATTTCTTAATTTAATCACATATAATTTAAAATAATTCAAATGATTAAAGTTTTAGATAAGTTTAGGAAAAACTAATGGATCACTTTTGGACTTGAATAAGAGAGCCCCTGAATTGCAATATTTTATATATATATCATTATGATACTAATATTTCATTTGAATTCCAGTAGGTTAGCTCTCCTTTTTTTAGTTTTCAATGTCATCGAACATTCAAGGAGGATTATTTTCCAAAACATTAGTTGTATGGTATTTTGTTCAGGTTGCAAGCTGAAAGGCTAATGTAAGATTTTAAAGCCTTTAACTCTTAAAGTGCCAGGGATTGTAATGCTCTATGGCATTTGTGTGTATTGTAACTCGCAAAAATGCGAGCTTGGCACTCAAGGAGTTAACTGTTGAAATAAGACCTAGTAGTCATGGTGAAGAAATACTGTTTAAACCCCTTTGTATCAATATTCCATTTATCACATTGTGCGACTATCTTTAGAAAATTAAGAATATGAATGCTTTCTGCATTGGTTTGGTTACAAACGGCAAAATGTATCTGGATGAATGCATTCATAGTTTGATGTATATTTTCACGTTGCAATACAATGTTGTGTCGTTGGTTGATTGTTAGGCACTTAAAATAAATGGAGGATTTTATAAACAAACTCTATGATATTGATTATATTATCACCTGATTTAGTAAATACAGTACATCAGCTCCCATGTAACATTTATGGATGTTACATGGCACTGTTAACCGGCCAATTCAGATGATATCATGGAATGTTCCCCTCGAGATTTAAAATGCTATTTCGTGAAGAAAATATGTCCCTGGACTACGTCTCGGGACTTATATACTCTTCCCTCAATAGCATTTAAAATCCCTCGGAGTGGAACATTCCGTGCTTTTCCTCCACCACCAGTTAACAACTGTATAATATTGACTCTCTTCAAAGAATTCTTTCAAACAGACACAATGGAACACAAATCATATACGTTTAGAGTATTTGTTCAATCAATGATTAATAGTATACATGACTTGTATATAATTAATGTGAACCAATTATTGTTATTATTATGAATCGTACGTACTTGTTTATATTTCAAGAGAGTGAGATTTCCCAATAATTCTTCTTAACAAATATATTTTTGATTAATGTATTAAAGGATTGATGTTTAAATAAATATTTTCTGTTTACTTCTTGATTTTCTTATCATAATACTATTACACTTTTTATTTGAAACCAACAGAATAATCTTTGTACAAACTGTCATGACATGAATAAATTTGCATAAAATGTATATATCGTGTGTTTAGTAGAGCTTAGTTTAAAATTGCGCTAAATCCATTTTTTGTGATAGGCATGTGTGCAAAGTTTGTCAAAGAAACCTGCTTTTCAGTCTCCAAAGTTAAAATGGTGGATTTGGAAGCTCATGTGTGTGTGTGTGTGTGTGTTCATGCGTTCGTGTGTATGTGTGTTTGTTTGTGTGTGCGTGCGTGTGTGTGTGTCTGTTTATGCACTATACGTGTATAAAATATGTTTGTTCGTGTGTGTGATATGTGTATGTGCGTTTTTGCGATTGTATGGTAAAGTGAATGAATAATGTCCTAGGGTGTATGAGCATATTGGATTCATCCGACCCTTTCATTTTCCTTTCTTTCTTTTTTTCTTTTTTTTGGAGGGGGGGGGGGGGGGGCGAGGGTAGAGTAGAATATAAACTCACATAATACTATACTTGGGGCCATTACTCATAGGCATCGAAAATGGGATGAGGGCTGCTGCCCCCTTCATCCGGCCCCACAAAGAAAAAAGAAGAAGAAAGAAGTGGAGGGCCGTGTGGGGGGGGGGGGGGGGGGGGGGCTTAAAAAGAGCCATTCCATTTCAAAGGCGCTACAGAATCATGCCTGGTGTTTCCTCGTACGAATGTATGAAAGTATGAAACATGCACCCCCCTTATATGTTATTTGTCTTAAAGGGGTAGTTTAGTTTTGGTAAGACTGAACTTTAGTACCCAAAACCTGCACAGTAACATTATAATCTAATAGTTATAACTCCACCATGCTCGAAAGGTATACAACATTACAAACGACTAAGTAAAAAGCCTGTTATCATTCAAAAAGAGCCATTAAAACAAAAGAGGGCGCTTTTTAAAAAGGCATTGGTTTCAAGCATTTTTCGTACAAAATTATGCATGTGATGTTTTATTGATATAATGATTAGATAGAGACATCATCAACAACTATTTCAAAAACGCTTTTGAAAATTTTTGAAAAAGTGCAAGCATTTCAAATTTTTTTTCTAAAAATCATCTAATTATTTGGGCCCCAAATAATTATAAGATCAGATATATTTATTGATATTTCAGCCGTTTCTGGGTCGATTTTGACCAAATAAAGTTTATTTTGCCATTAAAATTGCATGTTCTCTCAAATTCAACACTCAGTGTTTCATTACCTCACAAACAAATTGTGATGTGCAGCGCCCTCTCTACCAAAACTAAACTACCCCTTTAATGATATAGGTATGATTAATCTGTACAAACGTATGAGTCTTTTACAATGAGTTAGCAAATAACATTTTAACATTTCGATCATATACTGTATAATATGTCAACATAAAGTTACTAGATCTATTGAAGTTGAATTTGATTTCTAAAGGGCTAAATGCTTCTTTTCAAAGGACTATTGTCACTGCACGAAGTAAACACGACCAACACGACAGTATTGAGATTGTCGTGTGTCGTGTCGTGTGTCGTGTCGTATGTCGTGTCGTGTGTCGTGTCGGGTTTGGTTTGACGGCGCCTTTACTGTGAATATATTAAAACTCATGATTTTCACTGTCCAATCAGAGACAAGGATTACCACGTGAATTTACTACGATTTGGGGACATCTCTTCATCCCCCAACTCATCTCATCTCTCGATCATTCTTGTCACAACCTCCGAACCCTTCGGATTATACAAACTCACTCTCCAGCAAAACAGCAACTTTCTCACTTCATCCTGAGACATTCTGGAACTATATATATATTTACTACATGCACGATACTTTGTGAAAGGAAGTAAATCGTGTAGCTTAGTTAGTTTGTTCTACCCTTTTCCTGTGAACACATTACATATATATTTTACTTTTGCTGGAACGCAGAACTCTTTTCTATTGCGGACAAGCACATATAACTTTTGGTATATATTTCAACATAATTATATATACCTCTTCGCTCACGCGGATATAACAACTCTTGTACAAACAGTGTACATACAAACACTTGGTGACATACCTTGAACATTATCATCTCGTGCACTTGGGATACGGATGAAATATTATAGTGCCTGCCAGAGGACCTACCAGCGCCGATCCCAGCATCAAGCCAGTACCGTGATCTTTTACTTGTAAGTAGAAATCAACTTTGTATGTTTATGATTTATTAACATATACCAACAACCATTTCTACATTGGTGACCCCAGTGGCGTAGACAGGTTCTTACACCTGGGGGGGGGGGGGACGATTTGCCGGACCAAGACCAATTTTTTCGCGGCCGAGACCACCTGCCGAAGTATATCGAGACCAATACAATTGCTTGAAAGTCCTCTCAGTGGGGGGGGGGGGGGGGGGGGGGGGGGGGGGGGGTTAAATGTTAAGACGGTCGTGACCAGGCGGGCCGGAAGCAGTTTTGGATTGGGGGGGGGGGGGCAAAACCTATGGGGGCTCACGATTTTGTGTGTGTAGGGGCTCATGCCCAACCACACTCACAGTGCTGCCAACTTTGAGACAGATGTGAGAGTGAGACATTGCAAGGAGCGAAGTGACTGAGCGGGGGGAGGGTGTGGGAGGGGGTGTCCCCCTCCCACAGTAGGGAGCTTTTGCATTTTTGGACTTGAAATTGTGCAATTTGGTGCTTACCTAGATAGGAAATTCGGGCTTAACATTGACTGTATCTGGGAGAGCGTGTTATGATTTGATCGACCAGAAATTTTAAATATATTTTCACGAAGAAAACAAATAATTGACACACTAATAAATATGCACCCCAACACAGGGAGCGAAGTGATTGAGGGGGGGGGGGGGGGGGAGGGTATGGAAGGGGAGTGTCCCCCCTCCCACGGTAGGGAGATTTTGCATTTTTGGACTTGAAATTGTGCAATCTGGTGCTTACCTATGTAGGAAATTCGGGCTTAATATTGACTGTATCTGGGAACGCGTGTTATGATTTGATCGACCAGAAATTTTAAATATATTTTCACGAAGAAAACAAATAATTGACACACTAATAAATATGCACCCCAACACAGGGAGCGAAGTGACTGAGGGGGGGGGGGGGGGGGGAGGGTATGGAAGGGGAGATGTCCCCCCTCCCACGGTAGGGAGATTTTGCATTTTTGGACTTGAAATTGTGCAATCTGGTGCTTACCTATGTAGGAAATTCGGGCTTAATATTGACTGTATCTGGGAAAGCGTGTTATGATTTGATCGACCAGAAATTTTAAATATATTTTCACGATGAAAACAAATAATTGACACACTAATGAATATGCACCACAACACAAACACAAATATTGTATTTATATTTAGCGTCATACACAGTTCCAACATCACCATTACCACATTATGTATGATCCAACAACTATCATATTGCCAAGAATGAGTCCCGAGGGGCGAAGCTACCGAGGGCTGGGGCAGAGCCAACTAGGGAGGGTTTGGGAGGGGGTACCTCCCTCCCACGGAGAAGATTTTGCATTTATATATTATATACTTGAAATGGTGCAATTTGGTGCACGTCACAGGCAGCCAAAGCAATGCCAGCCTACACTGGGACTACGTGGCCCGGTATAAAAAAAAAAAAAAAAAACTCACCCCAGACCATACGCAAGTTACACAACAAACTGAGATAGTCTGTTCGCGAAAATTGAAAGTGGATTTATAAATTACTTTTTTAGCGTTAGAATTAACAAGTCTTAGCTCATAAAACTAATGTTTTCTTTCCCACTCGTATACAGATACACACACAACAAATATATCCTTCCCTAAAACCTGGGGGGGGGGGGGGGGGGATGATTGTACATGTCATCTCCCCACCTTGTGAGGTGGGGGGGGGGGGGATGCATCCCCCTCATCCCCCCTTTGTCTACGCCCCTGGGTGACCCCAGACATTCTTATCGCGTTTGCTTTTCAACCCACGGTGCTATAATCAACTGATCGTTCTACTATACTTTATTCCAATTAATTTTTGATTTTGGTTCGCTTTGTTAAACTTTTGTTGTGATCATCATGAGTACGGATCAGGAAACTCAGTCTACCCCTACCGACGAAGTCAAACTTGATGACGACGTCGCGCGTACAGATTTTCCTTCAATGTCGGCTGTCAACATAAAGCTCCCACCATTTTGGCCCCACGACCCGACGTTGTGGTTCGCGCAGATCGAAGCGACATTCGACACGCGCAACATTCGATCACAGGCGACGAAGTTTTCTTACGTCGTCGCCTCGCTGCAGCCGGAGTACGCACAAGAGATACGGGACATCCTTATCTCTCCTCCAGCCGACCATCGATACGACACACTCAAAAGCGAACTGGTCAAGCGGACATCGACGTCGGAACAGAAACGTTTACAGCAGCTCCTCACGTCAGAGGAGCTCGGTGATCGCAAGCCGTCGCAGCTTCTGCGGCGGATGCAGCAGCTTATGGGATCAAGAGAACATATTGAAACAGCTGTTTTTGCAGCGACTACCGCAAAACTTACAGCTGATCCTCGCCTCCACGCGTGACGCGATGGACATCGAGCACCTCGCCGATCTCGCGGATCGTATCATGGAAACCAACGCGCACGGCAGCACTCTCGCCGCGTTTTCTGCTGCTCCGCCCGCCACCGCACCCGCTCCGCCGGATGAGTTCCAACAATTACGGGCGCAGATCGCACAACTCACTGCACAAGTTCAAACGATCTCTGCGACGATGATGGCACGTGGTCGCAGCGGAAGTCGTCACTACGGACGACGACAGTCCTCCAATTCAGACCGCGCTCCCAGCCCTCGATCGCCCTCGCGTAACCGTAGCGATCGTTCTCCGCGACGCCTTCCACGCCGTCCGCAGACAAGAACATAGCCCAGGGAAACGAGCCAACCAGAGGCTAATGGCGACAAGCCCCACTGGTTATTCTACTTCAAGTCGCCTCTTCTACGTTACGGACAGAAAATCGGGACTTCGATTTCTCGTCGACACCGGCGCGGAAGTCAGCGTCATTCTCCCATCCCCAGCCGGGAGGCGATCTCCATCAACCAAGTTCACACTGCAGGCGGTCAATCAATCGCAAATTACAATGGCGAGCGATCGCTTACACTTGATTTAGGCCTCCGTCGCACGTGCCGATGGGTGCATCCATCCTCGGCGCGGATTTTCTCACGAACTGCGGACTCCTTGTTGATGTCAAGCAACATAGGCTAATTGACACCACGACCAACCTCGCTGTCAACGGCGTCAGCGCACAGTCTACACCGCCTCCGAGCCTGAGAATGATGCAGTCAACTGGATCACAATTCGACGACTTGATTCGTCAACACCCAGGTATTACGCAACCTGTGTACACCGAATCAAGCGTCAAGCATTCAATTACTCATCACATCGAGACTCGAGGACCGCCAGTTGCTGCTCGACCACGTCGTCTAGCTCCTGATCGTTTTTCCGTCGCCAAGTCGGAGTTCAACCACATTTTGGAGCTCGGCATCGTCCGCCCGTCAAAGAGCAACTGGTCGTCGCCACTTCACATGGTGCCGAAGAAAACCCCAGGGGACTGGCGACCGTGTGGTGATTACCGCTCGCTCAACATGGCAACGGATCGCTACCCTGTTCCGCATCTCCAGGATTTCGCGGCTGGTTTGGAGGGTAAAACGATTTTTTCGAAGATCGACCTCATCAAGGCGTACCATCAGATACCAGTTCACCCCGCCGACGTCCACAAAACGGCCATCACCACACCTTTTGGATTGTTTGAATACGTCCGCATGCCATTTGGGTTACGTAACGCGGTGCAAACCTTCCAAAGGTTTATGGACGAAGTCCTCCGCGGACTGCCATTCGCCTACGCATACGTCGATGATGTCCTCGTCGCCAGCGATTCACCTAATGAACACGAAGAACATCTTCGCACCTTGTTCGCACGGTTCGCTGAATACGGGGTCATTATCAACCCGGCCAAATGCGAACTCGGCGTCGCGTCGCTCCATTACCTCGGCCACTTTGTCGACCACACCGGCATCGCTCCTCTCCCTGACAAGGTCAAAGCCATCCTCGACCTACCCCCGCCAACTTCGTCTCGAAAGTTGCGGGAATTCTTGGGACTCGTGAATTTTTACCGCAGATTCATCCCGCGATGTGCCGATGCAATGCAGCCTTTAACCGACATGTTAAAGAACGCGAAGAAGAAAAATCAGCCCATCACGCTCGCGGACGCCGCCCTACAGGCATTCGATGTGGTAAAACATGCATAATCCGACGCGACCATGCTCGTCCACCCAAAGCATGAGGCACCCCTTTGCCTCCTCACTGATGCTTCGGACACAGGTGTGGGTGGGGTGTTGCAGCAATGTGTGGACGGGGTATGGCAGCCACTCGCGTTCTTTTCCAAGCGCTTGAAGCCGGCGGAGACCCGTTACAGCACATTCGGCAGAGAACTGCTGGCCGTGTATCTCTGCATCAAACACTTCCGCCATCTACTCGAAGGACGTTCATTTTGCGTCTACACCGACCACAAGCCGCTCACCCACGCGCTCGACGCCCGGCCGAACAAGTAATTGCCGTCGCACAGGAGAACGATGACGAAATCGCGCACCTACACGATACTTCGCTCCAGCTTGTTCCCGTGCCTATTCCCTCATCGGATCGCAAGATACTAAGCGACATGTCCACCGGCACTCCTCGCCCATACATACCTGCCTCGTTCCGCAGGTCAGTCTTCCATTCTCTGCACAATCTGTCGCATTCAGGAGTTCGTGCCACACAAAAACTCATCACAGACAGGTTCGTGTGGACTGGAATCAACTGGGACGTGCGTTTATGGGCTAGGACGTGCATTCAGTGCCAGCAATGTAAGGTACATCGCCACAACAAAGCACCGCTCGGCACGTTCTCGTCGCCCGACGCCCGGTTCGACCATGTGCACATCGACATCGTTGGTCCGCTCCCGCCATCGGACGGTTTCTCATATCTCCTGACATGCGTGGATCGATACACTCGATGGCCGGAGGCATTCCCCATGAAAAGACATAACAGCGGAGACAGTGGCTCGTGACTACGTCCATCGTCTTCGCAAATTCATGCACGACATGCGTCCACACGGCACGCGTACTCAACAAAAGCCGTCGTATGTGAACACGGATCTACACTCATCCTGACATGTTTTCATATGGGATGATACCGTGAGGAAGCCGCTTCAACCTCCCTACTAAGGCCCCTATCCGGTCGTACGGCGCACTGACAAGTTCGTGGTCGACCAGCGAGGGAAACACGATACTGTCAGCATCGACCGCCTCAAACCTGCATATCTCGAGCCCCAGCGCGACCCAACGCCTCAGCCGCCCTCCACTACGCATCCAGCCTCTACGTTGAGGGTTGACACACCTCCTACCGAGCCCCCTGCCACGCCCCCTTCCGACTCGTCTCCCACGTTTTCTCCTCCACCGCGACCTGCGCCGGAGGTTAGGAGGACGAGATCGGGTCGTCGGGTTCATTGGCCCGCTCGATATGTGCAGTACGTCGTTTTTAGTGCTGGATGAATTTTACATTTTTACTCTCGTTTTTTCGAGACTTGATAATTTCTTTACATCGCTACATACTTGTATTTCCTCTTTATCGATCGCATCGTTCGTAACTTTGTTTTCTTCACTTGCGATCTAGGAGGGGGTTACCTGTAGCGCCTCATTATTTGGAGTTACACATCCGTAGCTCGGTTTACAAGCTCCACCAAAAACCATTAAAACGGAAAAACATTATCTCTTTTATGTTTCCGCATTTCCTCTCCATGCGTTTCATCATACCGCATCCGCAATAACATCCCTTTTTGTTATGGAACTTCTCCGGAAACTCTTCCCCTACTCCGACAAGATTGGGAAAACAAACATTTCACGCCTCGCGATGTCGTTGCCCTATGACCGTGGGTAAACCGACCATTCAAAGGACTGTTAATGTGAATATATTAAAACTCATGATTTCACTGTCCAATCAGAAACAAGGATTACCACGTGAATTTACTACGATTTGGGGACATCTCTTCATCCCCGAACTCATCTCATCTCTCGATCATTCTTGTCACAACCTCCGAACCCTTCGGATTATACAAACTCATTCTCTGGAAGCAAAACAGCAACTTTCTCACTTCATCCTGAGACATTCTGGAACTATATATATATTTACTACATGCACGATACCTTTGTGAAAGGAAGTAAATGGTGTAGCTTAGTTAGTTTGTTCTACCCTTTTCCTGTGAACACATTACATATATATTTTACTTTTGCTGGAACGCAGAACTCTTTTCTATTGCGGACAAGCACATATAACTTTTGTTATATATTTCAACATAATTATATACACCTCTTCGCTCACGCGGATATAACAACTCTTGTACAAACAGTGTACATACAAACACCTTTGACATACCTTGAACATTATCATCTCGTGCACTATCTTGGGACACGGATGAAATATTATAAGTGCCTGCCAGAGGACCTACCAGCGCCGATCCCAGCATCAAGCCAGTACCGTGATCTTTTACTTGTAAGTAGAAATTAACTTTGTATGTTTATGACTTATTAACATATACCAACAACCATTTCTACAGTGCCATCAATTTGGTGCCAACAACTTTGGTCCAACGTTGGACCAACGGTGGCCATTCTTGTTCGCGGCGTTGCTCCAACGTTGACTGACAACGTTGGACCAGCGATGTGTGCGTACGCCCATGACGTTGGTCGATGGACCATCATCATCAACGTTGGCTTGCTACCTAGGTAATAAGGTGTGTAGGGGAACCCGTGGCAAAACGGAACGCGGGGCAAAGTGAAACACGCCCGGTAAATTTTTGTTTATGCTGCCATCTATCTAAGTTCATGTGCCAATAACACTGCAACGAGGATCTGCATCGTTTTTTACCGGAGTTGTGCGAATACGTCATCATGTGTACTTTTTACGGAAAATATCCGTTTTTCATACATAAAAATCGATAATTAATATAAGTATATTATCTGCTAAAATACTGTGTTTATGCCGAATTATCACGAAAGCCATATTAATGATGGATGGGCTTAAGCTTAACTTTATACATCGTAGCATCGGGTTCGTTAATCCGAAAATGAATTTGGGTTTGTTATAATGCTATAATTTCATATAAAGAAATAAAATAAACTTAAATGTTTGATTGGTCTGGCAAAGGGAGGGAACGAGGAGAGGGTATGCTTATTGCAGTCTGTAAATTAAATAAACAAAACACAAATTATAGTATTATAACAAGCCCGATTTAATTTTCGGATTAACGAGCCCTATTTTAATTTTCGGACTTATGAACCTTCGGAATAACGAACCTTCGGAATAACGAACCTTCGGAATAACGAACCCGATTTTTGTTTCGGATAAACGAACCTTCGGAATAACGAACCCGATTTCGTTTTAGGAATAGCGAACCTTCGGAATAACGAACCCTTGGAATAACGAACCTTCGGAATAACGAACCTTCGGAATAACGAACCTTCGGAATAACTGAACCTTCGGAATAACGAACCTTCGGAATAACGGACTGTAACCGTGTGTTTAACCTTTCATTGAAGTCAATTATACATTTTGTTTAATTGAACCGCTTTTTCTGTTAATTTCAACTCAGCATGTCTCACCCTGAATTCTGCATTTCTATTTGCAGTCTGTAAATTAAATAAACAAAACACAAATTATAGTATTATAACAAGCCCGATTTAATTTTCGGATTAACGAACCCTATTTTATTTTCGGACTTATGAACCTTCGGAATAACGAACCTTCGGAATAACGAACCCGATTTCGTTTTAGGAATAGCGAACCTTCGGAATAACGAACCCTCGGAATAACGAACCTTCGGAATAACGAACCTGCGGAATAACGAACCTTCGGAATAACGAACCTTCGGAATAACTGAACCTTCGGAATAACGAACCTTCGGAATAACTGAACCTTCGGAATAACTGAACCTTCGGAATAACTGAACCTTCGGAATAACGAACCTTCGGAATAACGGACTGTAACCGTGTGTTTAACCTTTCATTGAAGTCAATTATACATTTTGTTTAATTGAACCGCTTTTTCTGTTAATTTCAACTCAGCATGTCTCACCCTGAATTCTGCATTTCTATTTGCAGTCTGTAAATTAAATAAACAAAACACAAATTATAGTATTATAACAAGCCCGATTTAATTTTCGGATTAACGAACCCTATTTTATTTTCGGACTTATGAACCTTCGGAATAACGAACCTTCGGAATAACGAACCCGATTTCGTTTTAGGAATAGCGAACCTTCGGAATAACGAACCCTCGGAATAACGAACCTTCGGAATAACGAACCTGCGGAATAACGAACCTTCGGAATAACGAACCTTCGGAATAACTGAACCTTCGGAATAACGAACCTTCGGAATAACTGAACCTTCGGAATAACTGAACCTTCGGAATAACTGAACCTTCGGAATAACGAACCTTCGGAATAACGGACTGTAACCGTGTGTTTAACCTTTCATTGAAGTCAATTATACATTTTGTTTAATTGAACCGCTTTTTCTGTTAATTTCAACTCAGCATGTCTCACCCTGAATTCTGCATTTCTATCGAGTAAAGGGAGATAAAACAGGTCATGTCAATAATTAATAACTGAAAAAATGGCAATAAACTTAAAAGAATGAGAATAGTTGTTTGCTCATAATTATTATCGCGCGCCTTCTAATCCAGACGTCTTGGTTGGAATTTACAAGGAAGGTTTCTCGTTGTTGAAATCTATTGGGCGGGATTTTTAAAATCAATTGGGAGAGAAAGTACACGTTTTACTTGTTAAAGGGATAGTTGAGTTCTGGTAAAGAGAGTACAGTTTGGGTCAAACTGAATTTTAGTAACCAAAACCTGCACCATTACATTACAAACTAATAGTTATAACTCTACCATGCTTGAAAGGAATTCAAAATTACAAACGACTAAGTAAAAAGCCTGTTATCATTCAAACAGAGCCGTTCAAACTCAAGATGGCGCTATGTAAAAGGTCATTGGTTTAAACCATTTTAAATATAATATTATGCATGTGAAGGTTCGTAAAAATAGTGATTAGATGGAGAGATAATCAACAACTATTACAAAAACTTATTTTGAAAACTTTTGAAAAGAGGAATCATTTTTTTAAATCTAACGGTTGGTTCAAAATTATCTAATAATTGTGGGGCCCCATATTTATTACAAATGGTTACGTTTACGGATATTTCAGCCGTTTCTGAACCGATTTTGATTAATAAAGTTTATTCTGTCATTAAAATATTATGCTCTTTCAAATTGTACACACAGTTTTTCATTATCTCACAAAAATATTATTATGTGTAGCGCCCTCTCTACCAAAACTCAACTATCCCTTTAACATTTGTGAAACTACACATTTGCTAACGGCAGTTCAATAAAGGTCCTCAGAAGGAGAATTGCATTTGATTTCCATTAACCTGCCTACAAACACCACTTCATAGTTTTAAGTCATGGTTCAATTCGTTTAAACCATGGTTGATATAAACCTCGTTTGTAAATTCCAGTCCCCGACTTCGGGGTGTATTCTGGAACGATTTAAAGCTAACATTTTATTGTAGACGTCACGAAACTTTGTTTTAGCGAAATCGGTATTCTAAAGACTTGCTAAAGAATATTTTCTGTAAAGCCCGTGATCGACGTATCGTGGTCCGAATGATAAGGAGGCACACACGCAGTAAAGGACCTACCTGATATATTTCCTTATTGAAAACAGATCTACCCTTATGTTTTTAATTGTTTTACTGTGTTAAAGGGGTATTCCGGGCCTGATAAAACCATTCGTTATTTGGATAAGCAGAATAAGAGGCATACTTGGTGAAAATTTCATCAAAATCGGACAAGAAACACGGGAGTTATACCTATTTGAACATCATGTAGTAATGAGCGATCGTTTCAAAATTGCCGCCATATGCAACATCATTGACGAGCAACTCGCCATGGCTTTAGTACATGAAAATACACTTATTTCTCATTTTTGTTGCTAACAATTGATTTTCTCTGCATGTTTTCACGAATTCATATAATAATATCGATGGGCCAACCTCTTTGCAATTTGTAAGCTCATAAATTTGCTTTGTTATTAAGAAAATTTGATTTTTTGTAAAATGTCCATGTACAAGGTCAAAATGGCTGCAGCTCGCAAGTGACGTCACGATCGATAGCAATTGCGAACGATACTAAAAATCGGAGCAAAGTTCATCCTGACATAACTTTTTGATTACGTAACCGTTTTGGCTCAGATTTTCAATCATGATTCTTCATATTCACTTCATTTTATAGCAAACATCACATTTCAGGGGTGGAATTCCCCTTTAAGCTCATACAGTTCAACTGAAAATAGACGCGACGTAATTTGGAACTTGACTGTTAATTGAGAAATGATTAATTTATCAAAATGCGTCTAGTGTAGCTTACAAGCTTTCAAGTGGGCCTAACTGGAAAAGTAGGAGAAAAATAGGACCAATTTTGTCTAAAAAGTAGGACAAAAGTAGGATATTAGAGGCCTGATGTAGGATAATAGTAGGATGTGCGAGGGCTTTTCGGAGTAGTTTTCATTCCTACTTACCATTACTCTTGATCATATATCTTGGTCTGTAGGGGAGACTCAGGTTAGTTGAGCCGGTTGGTTAGTTGAGCCACCCACTCTAAAATAAACCATGACCATTTTAAAAATTAAATGCGGCCATCTGGTGTTACCTTATGGTAAAGGGACCATAATGGGCTAAATTTGACACAGGGATGTAGACTACAAGCTTGTGTAAATCAACACAATTAGATTTTTGCTGTTCAAAGTGAATTCCGTGAAAAGTGGAAAGTGTCCTCATATTTTCTACACCTTATAGAATTAACTGACTATCATGATACAGTTGAGAGGAGTATCATTGTATATAATTTTAACCTTATTATTTGATTTGTGTCTAGTAAGTAGTAAGACTTTCTCTTTTCACCACGATGAACTCAAAATGGCGGGTGTGGTGTTAGTTGAGCCGGTGTGTGCGTGGTTAGTTGAGCCAGCTTAATTGTATGCTTATTTGGTCAATATTTTGGTTAAAAATGAGGTATATTATGTGAGAATGTTCATAAAACAGTCAATGATAAAATGTGAGTATTTGAATGCATGTGTGTGCCCCTTTGCGTGTGTTTGTGTGTGTGTGTATGTGTTTGTGTGAAATTGTGTGTGTGTGTGTGTGGCATGAATGTGTGTATGTGTATGTGGGTGTGTGTATGTGTGTGTGTGTGTGTGTGTGTGTGTGGCATGAATGTGTGTTTATGTGATGTGGTGTGTTTGTGTGTGTGTCTGTGTGTGTATGTGTAGTGTGTGTGTGTGTATGTGTGTGTGTGTATGTGTGTGTGTGCGTGTGTGTGTGTCTCATTTGTACACGAACTATGCCACTGATCTACATGGCTCAACTATCCCGACACCGTGGCTCAACTAACCTGCGTGTTGGTGTTAATTGAGCCACTTGACCAATTTTTTTTAATCTCCCCTGGCTCTAAAACCAAAAGTGTTTTTTTCATAATAAACATATATAATATGCCTAACATACTGCTCTTTCAATCCCGACCCCAAACAGCCTTACAAAACATTACCAAAGGGCACCAGGTGACCTTGAGTAAAAAGTGGCTCAAATAACCTGAGTCTCCCCTACGTCTCACCACCTTGATGCACGAATCCCATATTTGATTTTTGGGAATACACAGCAGCAGAGCTGAGGCATGTACCAAGTCTTCTGGCTGATTTCTTTGTACAAAGTTGACTGGTGATGGTGAAACTAGCATGGTGGACAGCCACACCTTCTGTGAGAACCTGCAACAATTACTCACTATATATTTAACACCTGAATAATGATATCCTCGCACATTTGTTATGGTTACACAAACAAGTAGGAGAAAGTAGGAAATAGTA
Organism: Echinarachnius parma; assembly: GCA_037951105.1. Lineage (NCBI taxonomy): Eukaryota > Metazoa > Echinodermata > Echinoidea > Clypeasteroida > Echinarachniidae > Echinarachnius > Echinarachnius parma. Next base: position 64,893 of record JBAMJV010001271.1, on the reverse strand, counting down.
GGAAATTTGGGGAGAAAGTAGGATAAGTAGGAGGATGTGTAAAAAAAAAGTAGGAAAAAGTAGGAAAAGTAGGAACACTTGAAAGCCTGCGGTTACTTATCGAATAGCGTCAATGTCAATGACATTGGCCCTTCCAAACTAGGTTACGTTATGCGTCTTTGAATAGCGCATGGACATGGTCCGACAGATACATTCTATTTTTTTAAAAGCCGATTCGCGAATTATTTATGAAGAAAAAACATGAACAAAGTTTAATAAAAGACCGGAATACAAAATATTTGGGGTGTCATTTTCATTTTCTTTTATATTCTCGCGCTGCGTCTCCAGCACGCTATCATAGAAATGGAGTTATTTTTAGGAGAATATATCAATGGATTAACTTATTATCGTGTGTTTTCTTAAATAAGGTGGAGCTAAATCATGTATTGCCTTATATACCATCGGGTATCGCCTTGCTGCTTATGATTGTAAACCAACTCGATCATGTAAATCTATAATTAACATGATAAGGGCTGATCCCTAACACAATTATGCGAGCTCCTGTTTGAGCTTCTGCAGTAAATCAGTGTATTTAGCACAAGCTTCTCCATAATGAATTATTGGGAGAATAATCGCATTATACAAAATGTTCAAGTTAAAACTATAGAAAGAAGAACTATAAATTTACTTATTCTAGTACAAATATGTGTAGATTCCACTTTAAATTTGAATCAAGTACCATTCCAAGGTACTTTGTAGACTACATATTGAATTTCCTTATCATCTTCTTTTAGGTTTAGTTGATTACATTTTAGTCAACATCTTATTGGAACCAAATAACATACTGACCGTTTATCTAAGTTAAGGCACAGTTTAAATGCATAACCAATATTCAATATATCGGAATTAATTTTTTCTTCTATAGTATTTGTGTCATTGTGAGAATAATAAATCACCGTATCGTCAGCATAATACGGTAGTGTTATAGGTTACTTATCGAATAGCGTCAATGTCAAAGCCATTGGCCCTTCCAACACTAGGTTCGGCGTGATTGAATAGCGCATGGACATGGTCCGACAGATACATTCTTATTTTTCCAAGCCTATTCGCAAATTATTTATGAAGAAAAAAACATGAGGAAATCTTAATAAAAGACAGGAACACAAAATATTTATGACCACAATGTGCGTTTAGAAAGCTGACGCTATTCGCGCATCGCATTGTCATCAGGCTCAAATTGGCGGGAATTTGTAATACTGTATCCAACGAGTCTGTCCACCGGCTTTTGAGCTGCGAGTTTCCAACATTGGACCAACGTTGGTATCTAACCGGATTCCAACAATGAAGGAGTGATCTGTTCTTATCCAGCATACAACGTTGATCGAACGTTGATCCAACAAGTCTGTCCAACGAGTTCCAACGAGTTGGCAAATTTCCAACGTTGGACCAACGTTGGCTTGCTACCTGGGGTTGTTTGAATACCATTTACAGATGGCGTAAACAAGTTTGCTACCAATTTAGATAGTTATTCAGTAGCTTTCAACCAAAAGGCGCTAAATCCACTCCGGTTAATTTCGAGCAAATCAGTGTTTTTTAATTACTCACATTTGTCTCTGTTTATTCATCAAATCTATAGTACAGGTGAAAGAGCAACCACTAAAGGATATAAAAATGCTAGTTGGAAAAATCCTGCATACAGCATGTAATCTATATAATTTTTCATATTTAATTTTTGTTTGGATTTAGCGCCTTTTGCCAGAAATAATGGATTTAGCGCCTTTTGCCAGAAATAATGGATTTAGCGCCTTTTGCCAGAAATATTTTGACTGTCAATACTGAGAGGTTCACTGACAATAGTAAAAAAAGGTTTAAATGATTAAAGAATATTAACTGAACTGTACTTGAATCATAGTAGGTCCCCACCCACAAACCACAAGCGCACACACACACACACACACATTCTTGTAAGGACCTTCAATCGGGGATATGGTTTTTTCAATGTTATAAACACCTTCAAACAGGGATATGCCCGGTTGTTTAATGTTTGGCTTGTCCCCGGTTTGCTGGTGTGTAAACATGGCAATATGCCCAATTGGCGGGTTTAAAAATACACACAAATTCACTTGCATACACACCAACACATTTATACACCCACTATGTAAAAAAAAACATGCAAAACGGGCATATAATTAGGGATATCCTTAAAAAATCATAATAACATACAGAATTTACTTGATAACTTGGGACTCACAGAAATTTGGGATAATCAGGCATCAAATATCAGTTTATTTGCTTTCAAAAGTCTGATAAGCGCCAAATTGAATGACACTGGTAAACAAGAATGGCATGGTGATATTGAAGGAAATTCTCAATGTATTAATTATAGAATTTATAAGCAATCTCATCACTTTGAAAAATATCTTAATTTATTGCGAAGTTCTGAGATTAAATCATTTTGTAAATTTAGATGCATTAACCATAAATTGCCTATAGTAATGGGAAGATATGGTCATATCCCAAGAAATGAAAGATATTGCACTCTTTGTAATGAAAATAAAATTGGTGATGAATTTCATTACCTATTTCAGTGTAAATGTTTTGAAAATCAACGAAAGAAGTTTGTTAAAAAATATTATTGGATAAATCCAAACACTTTAAAAATGAACCAACTCTTTAACTGTGAAAAGAAACGTGTCTTATCAAATCTAGCGAAATTCTGTAACTACATAATGTCGCATGTATAATTTGATCATCATATTATATTGGTCGTAATGTTACACATTTAAATATATGTATAATCTCCCTTCCTTACTCTGCCACATCCCCCCTCCCCCTCCCCACCCACACCCTCTCCCTTTCTTGTCCTTCCCCACCCCTCTCCCTCCCCACCCCTCTCCCCTCTCCCTCCCCACCCCTCTCCCCTCTCCCTCCCCACCCCTCTTCCCTCTTCCTCCCCACCCACATCCTCCCTCTTCCTTTTCCTTCCCCACCTTCTCCCCTCCCCCTCCCCACCCACGCACACACACATCCCCTCCCGTTTCCCCTTTCATTCTATGTATATAATGTATATATTTCTGTATAATAACTGTATAATTGTATATTACTGTATTTATAACTGTATAATATTGTCACATAATTATTTCAACGAATCTGAAATTATCTTGCATTATATGTATATTGTTAAACTTCATTATTGTGTACTCCGATACCCTATATATGGGTCGTTGAGTAAATAATAAACTTTCAAACTTTCAAACTTTCAAAACTTTCAAACTATACCCCCCTGTTCGGAAACCGGGGATATGCCCGGTTTCCGGAATATCCCCGTTTGCCTGTGTTTAAACTTGTGTGTATCCCCGCGGTTGAAGGTTCTTACAAACGCACACACACACACACACACACACACACACACACACACACACACACACACCACACACACACACACACACACACACACACGCACACGCACACGCACACGCACACGCACACACACACCCACAGAAGTCGTGTGCGGGGGGGGGGGGGGGGGGCACGGGCGTCGATCTGTCATTGATACCCATTCATCAGGGGGGATGATCTATTCGTCCATCCTCCCCTGATGAATGGGTATAACGTAAGTATCGACGCGCATTTAAGCATTATGTTAATCTAATAATGTAATTTGTCTTTAACTAGTTTCCTCTTTTCGGTTGAATTTCTATTTATTACGATCACCTGTTTGGTTTCCATGTCATTCTTTTGTTATCATATCTTACGATGCACACTGAAGCTGTTACTAGGCAGATAAACCTCGTACAAGCAGTCGATCTGCTTGAATATTACGTAACTATGCATTATAGCGCTCTCTGCATGATAGTCCATTTTGTAATGGCATGTTATGCCGTTGATTTACAGTCGATTAACTGATCGAGGTTATCCCAGATGTCGTCATCATTTTTGAAGCACTTGGGCAAGAAAATATAGTAGCGATCTTGTCTATCGGAGGAGACATTTTGTCCGTTTATCAATCTGAGTGGACCAACAATTGATTTATATTGGGATTACAGATACTTGCTAGCATATATTCTGATATTCACGTGTGTGAGGTGTGTGTGTTATGTGCGTACTGTATTTGCATGAATGAAAACAAAACCAATCATGAAAACATTGTTTTTAAATGCAGGTTACAAAATAAAAGATGAATTAAAACAATTTAAAACAAAATAAATAAAGAATATAATGAACAACAAATGACGAGAAAAAAAATGAAAATGAAAGAAGAATGACAAAAAGGGGGGAAATAGAATCAACAACTAATAATATAAAAAAACGCAGGACTTCATTTGATCCGCGTACTTTGAGATCTAAAAACAGACCAATACCATCTACCGTTGAACCACCTTCAATTGTTAGGGATGAAACGGAATTTAAAGCATGATATTCTTTCAGCCCTTTCACACATCTTGGACATGTTTCATTCATGATTATGTATAATTATTCAGAACAGGTGTACACTCTATTTCATTATTTGAGGTGCTAGGAGGAACACTATTGTTCGAACTTTATCCTCATTGTGCTCTCCGCATTATCTGTTCTGAACAGGAATTCATGATGCACCACCAACAAGATTATTCACACTATTTCAAATGAATAGCTACAACATATATATTTGCCTAAACTATTGAGTTTCATCTCAACTATAGAGATACAAACATATTGACTAACACAGCTGGGGGCAGGGGCCTGATTACGGACCAGCGACATTTACCATGGTATTTAGCATCATTGGTTCTAACTCATCGATGTCTACTCTATTTCATTATTTGAGGTGCTAGGAGGAACACTATTGTTCGAACTTTATCCTCATTGTGCTCTCCGCATTATCTGTTCTGAAAAGGAATTCATGATGCACCACCAACAAGATTATTCACACTATTTCAAATGAATAGCTACAACATATATATTTGCATAAACTATTGAGTTTCATCTCAACTATAGAGATACAAACATATTGACTAACACAGCTGGGGGCAGGGGCCTGATTACGGACCAGCGACATTTACCATGGTATTTAGCATCATTGGTTCTAACTCATCGATGTCAATATGCTAGAATTACATTAAAATCAACAGAACGTAGCAGAACAGTGGAGCACACGTACCGCCCTTACTCATTCAACCGTAAAGCTTATCTAGAGATCAGTGGAACTAGGGCTGGTCCTGGGTCATGATCGTACTCTCGTCCACAGGTTCCAAGTTAATGCATGACACGACATCTCTAGTTCGAATCTGACATGCATAATGAACATAATCGTAGTCATAGCGTGCGTGTGCTGTATGCATACTAATAGGTGTGTGTGCTGGGGGATGGGGCGGGCCGGGGCTAAGTTATTAATAAGTTGGACGGAACAGAGTAAAATATAGTGTGTGCTTGATGAAGAGTTGGCTGGAACAAGGTGATGAATCAATTTTCCAATTTCCCTACCCCCTCCCCCTTCATGCATCTACTAGCAGAATGTCAGGACTTCTCCTGAATGTAATAATTGTGTATTTAACACAAAAATGATCATTTTAATTCCCATTCCTATGCACAAAACGCTGGCATCTGTTGAAACATAATTTCCCATGAAAAAAAAAAAATCACTTATCCAGTGCGTCTTGAACCTACGGCTCTACATACCGTGATGCAATTTTACCTTACATTGATTTGCACCAACCACCGACCCAAGAGCTACTTCTGCTTGCTTGATTGGATTTCAACCCTTAGTAACGTTCATCTTTTCTAACTTTGCGTGATAATGCTGTAACCCGTATGTCACACGTCCCAGGTTCATAAATAAAAGAATTACACTTTGGATCAAGTCTTAAAGAAATAATCCGGCAATGCCTTTATTAGCTCGTTGTCAATTAAGGCAATTCAAAATAATATGATCACAATCAATGATCATACACACAATAATTCATGCATATAAACATATATGCTAACACTCAATATTAAACTTGGTTCCTTTAAACAAACTTACTTAATTATAATTATCCTAAAGCCGGCATTTAAAGCTTATTATCTCAAATTAAAGTTTATCGCGATTCTAATATTAAAGTTCTGTGTATATATTGTTCCGCGCTATTCGTAGCTGGAAGAACTTGACTGTAGAAAGAAGAGATGGTTGCAAACGTCGCGCAGCCGAAGTGAAGGATATCAGACCCAGTCTGATGACTGCATCGTTAAAGATGGGCTATACAAAAGAAATTAAATGCAAAACTTTCTCTAGTACAATACAACATAATAAATTATAACTACATAATTTATATAGATATTTAATGCAAGCATTTAACATTTAAACCCTAAGGTTTCTCAATAAAAGTAATCCCAATTTGGCTTTTCATCTAATTTGCTTATCAAAGAACATAATATCATCATTCGCATCCATCCTACTCAGTCTGCATATTATGACTTACTCCCTCAGCCCTGTAATGGGCATCAAAACTATTTATAGCACAAGGGGTGTTTCCCCGACATAATAATCCATGACCTAAGTATCGGGTCAAGCCTTAAAGTGCGCCAATTCTAATGACAATCACTCTATTTATAATATAATAAGCAGCTTTAATTTGCTTATTCAGCCTAACATATTCATATCACAATTTTCGTGAAACAATCAAGTTCACATACATCTGTACACAAATCTAAATGCTCGTCAGACATAATCTATTAAAGTTATGACTCTCATCAAACATTCACTCCAAACAAGAGTTATCAAACAAGAATTGTATGTATATTGGAATTCTTGACTAACACTTCATTGAAAGTAAATTATACAAGACTTATTCTACATGCTATTAAATAGACATAATGCATATAGTTATTCATATTACTTCTCAACAAACACATTCACACATTCTGAATGTATACAAAACAAAATGATATGGCTTACCTATACAAAAGAGCCAACACTCGTTCATTCTTCTAGGATCGTCTAAAATGGTGACTGTGATGTGATGTCAATATCAAACAGCTCCAATTATTTATAAGGCTTCGAGGATAAGAATTAACTTTACTCTCCTCACACCAACTTATTCATATTCAACTCCAAAACTATATCAATAAAGTTCTATAAACTGGAGTTTCAAATAACTAAATCAAAGAAAAAGGATTTTCAAACAATCAATCCTTTAAAACGTTGGAGCACACAATCCATAACTTAAAAAGAAGTTCCAAACATGTAGTGAAGCAATGGCAGGTAGAAGGCAAATGGTGGTGAGCCCACTAAATCATATAGTTTTGTTAAACGTTACAAAACTTTTCAACACACAAAAGTATATTTAACGTGCCTGACCAATCGGGAATTATCATCCCAAACTAATGTTAATATCACCTCATCTCATTGGTCCCTTCTTTAATACATTGATAGAAGGGGCAATATCATTGGACAATGGTCACTCCTTTGGGTGTCCATAGTAAGGGGGGATTTCAATAGGAGCCATGGTCAGCATCAGACCAGTCCTATGAACAAAGGAATCCATTTAAAAGAGCATGGACCTACATGTACCAGCACATTTATGAACATAACAAATAAATCACGGGCTAAGGGCAGATCCACTTAAAGAGAATGTGTGGTGCCTACTGAATACACTCAAGGCAAACCACTTGTGAGTGAATATAATATATATATATCCAAACTTAGGGTATCGATGTTGCAATAATGTTTCAATGTAATATGTTAAAACACAACATTAATCTTACCACTATATTCTCACATCAAAGTAGTGTTCAACCTTTAATACACTTATCATAAAGATTAATCATAACACACTTGTATATTACGATCAAGATTACTGTATCAACTCTTCAAAATCAAATCAATTATCAGTGTTTCTGCAACTGAACAACACTATCAAAGGTACATGCACAACATGCATATGTAATGTACGTATCTAAAGCTTTTTTACTAAGAGCAATAACGTATAAAGCAAAGTACATTATAATACACTAAACTACAAAGTTCATATCTCATCATGTAGCAAACATAGTATGCTACCTTTAAAATAATACACACTTACACATCCAGGGCAAGGGGGGTATAAAATCAATAAAACTTAGCCATGAAAGAACTTCTCCCTAGCCAAACAAACGGTTCCTTCTTTAATAAATTTATGACAAGCGCTACTCATTGTGTCCTTCTGGACACTAATACCATCAAAGCCTAAGCTATAACCAGAATGACCACTATTTAAAAGCCAACAAGCCCAAATTTATAATGGAAGTAGTAAACAACGGGAGACATGTAGACTAACAGGAAGAGAGAGAGAGAGAGAGAGAGAGAGAGAGACAGAGAACACATAAATAAAAGATGGGAAGATGAAAATGAAAGAAACGGGGAAGGGGAGGAGAAACTAAAAAAGGCGAAGAGAAATATGAGAGGGGGAAACAGATGAAGAGGAAAAGGAGGGCGGTTAATAAAGGGGATGGGTAGGCGTCGCTGACCTATAGCAGCAAGCAATATAAAATGTATGAGGCATATTCAGTAACCCAAATTTTAAGGGGGTTACAATGCTATCATGAATATTCATTTATACCGGCTCGAAGATCGTTGACAAAAGGCTATATTTTATATAATTTTTCATATTTAATTTTTGTTTGGATTTAGCGCCTTTTGCCAGAAATAATGGATTTAGCGCCTTTTGCCAGAAATATTTTGACTGTCAATACTGAGAGGTTCACTGACAATAGTAAAAAAGGGTATAAATGATTAAAGAATATTAACTGAACTGTACTTGAATTATAGTAGGTCCCCACCCACAAACCACAAGCGCACACACACGCACACACACATTCTTGTAAGCACTGGCGTAAAATCTGTTCGGAAAGCACAATGCATTGGGGGGTCGAGCAATTGTTCACAAACCGTTTGTGAACAATTGCTCGACCCCCCAATGCATTGTGTTTTCCGGACAGATTTACGCCAGTGCTTGTAAGGACGTTCAATCGGGGATATGGTTTTTTCAATGTTATAAACACCTTCAAACGGGGATATGCCTGTTTGTTTAATGTTTGGCTTGTCCCCGGTTTGCTGGTGTGTAAACATGGCAATATGCCCAATTGGCGGGTTTAAAAATACACACACATTCACTTGCATACACACCAACACATTTATACACCCACTATGTAAAAAAAACATGCAAAACGGGCATATAATTAGGGATATCCTTAACAAATCATAATAACATACAGAATTTACTTGATAACTTGGGACTCACAGAAATTTGGGATAATCAGGCATCAAATATCAGTTTATTTGCTTTCAAAAGTCTGATAAGCGCCAAATTGAATGACACTGGTAAACAAGAATGGCATGCTGATATTGAAGGAAATTCTCAATGTATTAATTATAGAATTTATAAGCAATCTCATCACTTTGAAAAATATCTTAATTTATTGCGAAGTTCTGAGATTAAATCATTTTGTAAATTTAGATGCATTAACCATAAATTGCCTATAGTAATGGGAAGATATGGTCATATCCCAAGAAATAAAAGATATTGCACTCTTTGTAATGAAAATAAAATTGGTGATGAATTACCTATTTCAGTGTAAATGTTTTGAAAATCAACGAAAGAAGTTTGTTAAAAAATATTATTGGATAAATCCAAACACTTTAAAAATGAAACAACTCTTTAACTGTGAAAAGAAACGTGTCTTATCAAATCTAGCGAAATTCTGTAACTACATAATTTGATCATCATATTATATTGGTCGTAATGTTATACATTTAAATATATGTATAATCTTTCCTGGGGCTGTGCCTCCCTTCCTTACTCTGCCACCCCCCCCCCCCCCCCTCCCCCTCCCCACCCACCTCCTCTCCCTTTCTTGTCCTTCCCCAACCCTCTCCCTCCCCACCCCTCTCCCTCCCCACCACTCTCCCTCTCCACCCC